>JAQGAZ010002798.1:0-15189 GCA_034692225.1 Polydesmus complanatus
CCCCCCCCCCCCCCCCCCCCCCATCCCCTTACCCCTCAATCCCTCCATTCCGTTTAGCATAAGTGCTTAGCATCATATTTATCAACTAAATAATGATGATTATGTTTGTTGATGGAAAATGCTTTTGTTTACATTCGACGCTTATTAATTATGGATCAACGTCACTTCCTCCCTTCCTTCGCTTCCTCCCCTACCACCCACATTTCTACTCCCTCCCCCTTTATAAAAGAGGGGATGAAGATGGACGGGGGGGGGGAAGGGGAGGGGGGTGATCATTTTATCGAGGGTGGGAGCAGACGGTTCGCAACGGTTCGTTTATTTGTCTTATGAATTATTTAAATTTAATTATTATTAATAAATAATTAAAAACAATGTTGTCAAACGAATTAAAATATTGTTAAATCAAATAAAATTTTTGGATAGGGAATTTTTTTTTTTTTACCAACGGTGTTGTCAGATTTCTAAACTGAAGCCCATAATATTATATTTCCTCATTTGTTTTTTAATGCAGTACCTGGTATCCTTTTTTTTTTTTTTTGTTCCAACTTCCGCTGCTGTATTATTAATACCATTATTGACTACTGCATTATAATATTGCGTGGAAGGAGTTGTGATATTAATTCCACCCACCCCCCTCATCCCTCTCCCACTCACTCTTTCACTCCCCCATCCACTCTTTCACCGCGTCATCTGACGTTTTTATATCCGACTAAAGCTCATCTCCATTTAGCGCCCATTAGATATGCAGCGAGTGAGCGCCCTCTCTCCTCTCTCTCTCTCTCTCCTCGAGCACCGATACATTTCTCATGAAAAGGAGGTGGGTGGGGGTGTGGGGCGGGGTTTTGAGATTTATTGGGGATTTTCAAATTGTGTGCGTGTGTGTGTGTAATATGACGATATACTCCTTTTTTTTTTCTTCTTTTTCTTTTTCCATTCTTCTCCCTCTCAACCACCACCCACCCTTCACTAAGTTATAAAAAACGATAGAGGGCGCTGTTAGTGAATCTTCTTCAATCCACAAAATAGCTTTATGCGCCCCCCCCCCCCACCTACTATAAACACAATTTCCTATCGCGTCGCACGCCGCATTCTTTTTTTTTATATTTTTTTATTCGTTTTTAGCAATTTGGAAGGGGTGGTGGGGCGGGAGAGGGTGCAAGGGCACACCCCCGCCTCCCTCTTCCAGGCTTTGAGAGGGATTTTGATTTGATCTAATAAACGACTCATGAAATATGGAGCTTATTCTCGTGTGAAAATGAAATATATTTTTTTTTTTGGAGAATTTTATTTTTTTATATACCGTATATATATATATGTGTACCGGAAGCGGAATTTTGGTTTTCACTATTATTGGAACTTTTAAGATTAAATTTATAGACATGTTTTTGTCGTAAATTATAATAATTTTATTTTTGTTGAATTGTTTGTTCTCAGTGTTAAATCTATGGAAGATTATTGGTTTTTTTTTTAAATATTGAAAAAAGAAGACAGTGCTGCAAGCGTTTGTGATACAGTAAAACCTTTATTTCGAGACCACCGTTGGGACCGACAAAAAGTGGTCTTCAAGTGGAGGTGGTCTTCAAATAAATTTTTTTTAAGAAATGATTATTTTCCTGCAATTAAAATAGTAATTTTGTGATCAGACACTTTTAGAGTAGAATTCTATTAGTAGAAATCGTAATCAAGGGTTAGAACTTTATTTATTTAACCACATTCCACTGTTGACTCACAAAATTATCAGTTGTGAGTGCGCAGAATGCTACTGCGCAGCATCTCAGCGGTCTTGTAATGGAGTTCTCCATTGAAAATGAGCCGTGGTCATGGTCTTACAGTAGAGGTGGTCTAGGATTAGAGGTGCATTTACATGGGAAAACTGGAGGGACGTTTCTGAGGTGGTCTCCAAGTAGAGGTGGTCTTGAATTGGAGGTGGTCGCGAGTAGAGGTTTCACTGTATTAAATAATTGTTTATTTTTACTGTTTCTCGCTATGAACTTTTCTCATAGAAAAATGACAGTGTTGCACTATTATTTGCCATATTTACATGTTTTTCCCCTCAGCGCATTCTATTTTGCTTTGATTCTGTCCATTTTAAAACTTATAATTTTTATTTTCAATTTTTCTACTTTGAATCCTTTTTTATTGCGTATATTATTCAAAGAGAGATGCTACTAGTACTACTGTACTGCACCTATGCGCCATATTTAGGTTTACATAATTATGGTTGCTTATTGTAAACTGTTTTTCGCTTTGAACCCTACCTCATATTGACTCCTCATTTTTTCCCATAGTTTGGATTTTTTTTAATAGTGGTACACCATTTTTTTGCTTAATTTTCAATCATTTCGCTTACAATCCATTATGTTAAACGTATTTTCGACTCAAATTATGGATCTAAAACCTAGTATTTCCAACGTTAACGGAAATAAAACCTACTAAAAAAAAAAAAGCATTTTAGCGTATGCAGCAGCGAATTTTTCTATTTTGCGCATGCGCAGTTAAGTTTTAATTAAAATATGGCGTTGAAGTTAAATTTAGTGCGGGAATTGAAATTAGTTGAAATTATCTTTTTGCGCCGTTTTAATTTTTTTTTTTTTTTGCCGCGCGGTCTTTTTCTTTAATTAAAAGTTGTTAGTGAGAGGAAATGTAAGCGCGTTCGTTTTTGCCAGATAGAGGGCGCGCGCTCGCTCGGTATCGGCCATTAAAACGCGGGAAATTGGCTTCGGTTAATTAATCGTTTTCTATATAAAACGAGACAATATAAAAATAAAACGCGTCACGAACAACTCTCTCTTTCTCTCTCTTCCTCTCTCACTTATTCCATTTTTCCCCATTCGTTTTGCGTTGAAAGCGCCCTCTATACTGGCTGCAGCCCCTAATCTTAATCTTAATAGATCTCTGTACATTTTAAGTATTTTCTCTCATTATTTCTTCTTAATCGTCGCTAACAAATGAGATTTTTGGAGCAAAATAAAAGCTTCGCGCGCATGCGCATTCGTTTTCAGTCGCCATTATTATGCAAATCGCGTCTATCTCTCCTTCCCCCTCTTCTTCGTTTCATAATGGAGGGTGGGTGGGTGAGAGGAGGAGGCCATCAAATCAAATTAATAGATGGAAATTAAACTCTTCGCCTTTTGCTTAATGAGCGACTCATAAACGACGTCGCGAAAGCGGCGAATTAAAATGGCCGCCATGATCGCATCATTAGTATGTACGTGTTGGAGGGGTGGAGGAAAATAATGCTTAGGGAAAAAAACCCCCGATTCTTTGTTTAATCGAAATTCTTTATTACGAAAAACGTAGAATCGAGGTAATGGCAAAAAATATATTACAGCACGCTGATATTGTTTAGCATATAAACCCGGATAAATGAAGTCTCGGGGGAGGACGACTCGGATTTCTGAATTATAAGGGTATTTCATTAACCCCAATCGCACTTAAGTGTTGTAATATTCGTACTGTATGATTTTTGCCTCTTGAGTCACACTTATTGGAAAAGTTTTAAGCGAACGTTTTCTCGTCATTTGGAAAGTAGATTAGATGAAAAAGCGGACGAATTTAAAGGAGTTTTGAAGGGTTTTGCGCATGCGTAATAACATCGCATGTGATTCGAAGGTTAATCCCACTTATAGAGATACTTGGAGAAGTGAAATGACTTTATATATATGTATTGTTCTGTACGTGTGATTCTCACTTATTAAGACAAAAAATTTATATCTTTTTACTAGTCTTAAAGATGTTAAATAGTATAATATACTTCCCACTTAGAGAAGTAAATAGTCTATATTATCCACTTGTAGAGGTAAAATAATATCTACCATCCACCCATGTCTGCTTTCTACTTAGAGAAGTAAATGGTCTTTATTACTCACTTGTAGAGGTAAAATGGCCTCTTTTTCTCACTTATAGAGATCACACAAGTCCGATCAATGGAGGTTTTCATTAGAAAAAAAATTCCAGGTATCATCTCACGTAATCAGGTTTCATCGTTTACCGTAATTTTATTTGTATCACAAGTGACGTAAGAAAACGCAGAATCGAAGAAACGCAAAAAAAAAAAAATCCGAATAGATTTTCGTTATGCTTTTTTTTTGTTTTGTTTACTTAAAAAATTAAATTTAAACTGCAGAAAAAAACTAAACAAAACGCCGAGTGGAGAAAAAAAACTCGGAATTTGTAATCTCGTACAAAGCGAAAGAGAGAATGAGAGTGAAAGAGTGAGAGCCAGAGAGAAAGGGAATTAAAATATTATTTTTAGCGCTTTTTGCTTAGCTTTTGCGTAATTGGTTAAGTCCTTAAAAATTGCCTTTTTGTCTCGTGTCATCTTTTGTTTTTCTAAAGCTCAAAAAATAATTTAAAGATGGCGGCTGTTGTGTCTCTCTATAAACATTTTTTTTAAGCACAAGATGCGAGATGAGTGGGGGGTTATAAGGGAGGTAGAGGGGGGGGGGAGACATTTTTGTGTCTGAAGACGCCATTTTTTTCCCCCTTCCTTAAAATAAAAGAAGTTTATTTTTAGCGCCTATTGTTTTCCGCGTTTTCTTCAAACGTTGTTCGAGTCGAAGGAGAAAGGAAAAAAAAAAAACTGCGTACAGAAAAAATAAATAAAAAAAAAAAAGTCAAAAGTATTTTTCTATAAATAATTGGTAAAACGCCACCTGTCGACCATATTTTAAAAAGTTAAAAAATGTGTCACTTCGCCGCTCCTCATGACTCATTTCCCCCCTCTTTTTTTCTTTCTTTCTCTTGTTTACTTCGCGCACGCGCGTCTAATGTTCGTGCTGGTTTTAAAGCTCACCTCACACGCCGAAAATATGTTTCCAACGCCAGGTGGCAGCGCGCGTTATACCATTGAAACCGAGTGTCGCACTCGCTATTAACCAATAACCACTCATTAACCGCTTAAAATCGACACAAAAAAAAAACATTTATTTTTGCTAATGAAGTCGCTTTTTTTAAGCTCGTTCCGCGCACGCGCAGCGACGTAACGCTGTTTTTAGCTAGGATTAATCGGGTCGAGTAGCTACTCGACTCGCCCTGATTTAACGTAATGTTTTATAGACGTCATTTTTCTATTGAGACTCCAACAAAAATTAACATTTTGGACTACAAAAAATGATTTGAAAATCGTCGATACAAACTCGGTCGAGGTACTCACACGGGCTATTCATTTTACTGCTTGACTCGCTTTTTTTACTCGACTGTGAACTCGGTCGAGTAGCCGTGCTTTTTATAACTCGACTCGCCTTTATACATGCCCATTCTAGACTATGTTTAAACACTCTTACTTTCAAAAATACTCTACCAAAAACTCGACCCAGCTACCCAATTTTTTTTTTTTTTTTACCATTTTGTCCATATTTTCTAGCTCGTCAAACTGCTTAACCACACTTTTCTAACTCGCCTGATTACTCGATCCGTCTACCACCTCGCTTAATGGCTAGAATTTCTCAAATATTTACTCGACTATAAACTCGGTCTAAGAACTCACTTTTTAACTCGCCTAAATACTCTACTTTTTAATCGGTGGCGAATTTATCGAATTGTCTAGTCATGTTTTTTTTTAACTCGCCCGTTTCTTCGACTTACTTATAAAGCCATGCTTTAACCCACTTGATTCTCCCAAAAGTTTTGCTTGAAATAGTCTACTCACTTTTTTACATAAGAAATGCTCAAACTCAATTGTGCTGCTGCTCACCTTTTCACTTAGCCACTCGACTCGCCCAATTACTCGCCTTTTTACTCGTTAAATTCGTTTCCAAACTCGCTTGTTTACTCCACCTGTCTAAACCCTGTTTAACATGTTAACCCACAAGTTACTCGGGCGAGCTACTCACTTTTTTTTTTACTTCAGCGCTCGACTTGCCGAAATAATCGATCACAACTCTGCTTAGCGTCTCTCATCTTTTCACTTACGCACTCGACTCGCCCAAGCACTCTTCTTTTTACTCGATCGCGAACTCGTTAAACTGTTTAACCGTGCTTTTTTTTTTTTTTTTAACTCGCTCGTTGACTCGACCTGTCTAAAGGCCGCTTTGAAGCCGAGAGGTTGTTTTGATTTCTAGCACTCAACACCAGGTGTCGTTCGTAATCATAAATTTTATGATAAAAAATTTCCTTTTCTTTTTATTGTTTATAAACACTCATTTTCTCTTTATCTCTCTCTTTTCGCCTTTTTTTTCTTTTCTTTATCGCGTACTTTTTCCGCCATCTTGATCGTGTCATCTATTTCACTTTTATATATCTAAATAAATATCGAGGGTGGTGACGTGAGTGACGTCGCAACGATGACGGATGTTCGGACCGCCATGTTTTTTTCTTCATCTTCATCTAATTCTCTCTCTCTTTCGTGCCATGTTTCGCCAAAACCCTCTCTTCTTTCGCGCCAAAACAACAACAACAATAACACGCGGCGCGTGCGCGGAGGCCACAAAAGAAGATGAAGAGTGCGTAGGCTGAGAACAACAAAAAAAAAATATCTTTTCTATCTAAATAAGAGAAAATGTCGTCCGCGGCGTAATAAAAGAAATTGCTTTCTTTCTGTTGATAAATCACGAACCTCGGTTCCACGTTTTTAGTCAGGAGTGTGAGAGAAAAACGTGGAATCGGGGTATACCGTCGTTTCATTATATACAGTAGATCCTAACGTAATAATTAAACATTTTTTTTTAATTAAATCTTATTTCGTCGTCGGCCAAATTAATGTTAAGATGGCGTCGCAGATACGTAATAAAGAAAGCTCATCCATAATACGAGAAATTGAGTTGGGGCGCAAAGACTCATTTTGACGTTGCCTCCGTACTGTAGGTGGCGCCATTTCTTTCTAATGAAAACACGTTGAGAAAACGCAAAAGAAAATGAAAAATATGACCGAAAGTTGAGATTTGGGGAGTATTCGAAAAAACCGGAAGTTTGAGAAATCGGTTTTCAAATGATCTCAAAACCGTTAAAACGCTTGTCAAAATTTTCGCATTCTACTGATAAAAATTTAGAATTAAATACATGCATTGTATTAGAAATTAAAGAAAAAACAATGCCCCAAAACTGGTGGGTGGATTCCATATTATATTCTACACTGCATAAATCTAATGTAGTTCTCTCTCTCCATTCTGCTCTCTACGCTTTTGATTAACTTTTTCTTTTCTTATCTCGCTCAATCATAAACCGAGCTTCTATCGATTTTCTTACCTTTTTAATAATATTACTCTAATCGAAACGCCGTGTAGATATGATTTTGAGAGAGAGAAATGTTGCCCCTTCCAATCGCCGTAGATCGAACATGATGTAAATAATGAGTGGGCTGTACCGCTATACACCAACAACTCTAAATCTGCCCCTTAATAGCGCGTTGAGTAAGGCGAAGATCAGCTACAGCGCATAGCACACTAAAAACTGAGGTTTTGACTTAACCAGTTAACCTTAATCTAAGTACTGTCCATTGTACTGGAGTTGCTTGGTCGAGGTAATTTGGCAAAGGGTTGATTACGGTAACAAAAGGGTTCACCGACAATAGGTTCACAACCCATTAAATTCTAATTTTTTAACAGCGTTTTTAAAAATACAGTACTGTAAGGACCCTACATGTTACGCCTTAGATTTACATAAAAAATCCGCGTTTTCAGTAATAAAAACGCATTTTTTTTAAACAAAAAAAAATATTGCGCGATGTCTCTTTGAATTTCCGCTTTTCTCAAATTGACAATTTCCGCTTTTCGTTAATTTAATAAATAAACATGTGTAGTAATATAATATACATACTTTATACGGTACCGTACATTATTATTATAAAAAAAGAAGAAAAAGGCTTAATATAATGAAAAGAAAAAAAAGTGTATTTTGACCGTGAGAGGGCGTGCGTTTCGTGTCCATCGATCGTTTCGCTACTGCCGCCGATCCTATAAACGTATGAGATGCGATTCCATTTCAAATTTATGAGTGAAATTTATTATAAAAAGAAAGAAAAAAAAAAAAAAAAAAAATGGCGGCTTTCAGAATTTTTTTTTTTTTTTGTATCTTAAAAACTTTTTTTTTTTTATTTTCTATGTGGGCGTTATTTTTGGGCAGGAGGTCTCGAGAGACAACAAGGGAGGAATAGGTGGGGTGGGTAGGCAGGGAGTGCAGGACAATTGTATAGCGTTTTTATTTCTTTCAATATAAAATGGAGGAATCGATTTTTATGAAACGTATATAGAGATATATACGTAGATATCATAAGGAAGGCGTTTAGTGGGTGGGTGGGGTATAAGGGGTGAAGTTTGGGTGGGTGGCGAATGAGAAGATGAAGGGGAGGGGGAAAGAAAAAAAAAGTTTGAGGAGTTGTAGTGGGAGGCAAAGAAAGAGGGAGAGGGCTCTTTTGACAGTGTGTCTTTGCTTGAAAAATAGCCCCTATACCTTTCTATCGCCGAATGTCGATACAACGAAAATTGTAATATTATAACGAAAGATTTTCCGATAAATAACAATACGTTGAAAATTTTATTATAATAACGATCGAAAAAAAAATATCGTTTATTGATTATTGGAAGTTAATTTATTGATATTTTAGCCATTTTTTCTTATTATCCCTTCATTTTTTTTTTTTTTTTGTTAATTTTTTGATGTACCGGTAACGAAATTTTAATATACCGTAACGAAGTTTTCGATTAAACGAGAATTAAATAATGATTGATACCATCAAAATTTGAATGTGTATCGATTATTGGATTTATCAATGTTTGAACTTTTTTTTTTCTGCTTTTTAATGTCTTTATTATTTTGATATTATTCGATATAAAGAAATTTTATTATAACGAATTTTCCCATTAAGCGGAGAGAAAATGTTGAGAGAGAATAATAATGTTCAATATAACGAAAAAGTTAATGTTACCAACCACTTTTTTATTTCATAAATTAATTTTATTTATTTTTTAAATTCGTTACAACGAAGTTTGTTCGAGTTTTCGTTCTATCGATATTTGGCATGGCGAGGTAGATGGCGCTGGTGTGGTGGACACTGTATATCGATTGTTGCTGTTTTATGACGGTCATTTCTTCTTCTTCTTTCATTTTGTACGTGTTGCTGGCACATAAAAGTATAAAATAAGACGTTTTATGACGCCATCTAGCGGCACTTTTTTTTCTCTCTCTCTCTCTCTTCCAGCCTTTCTCTTTTGATGTGTATGAAAATGGTTGTGGGGTGGTTGGCGGTGGTCTCAAGATGGCTGTTATTCATCCTCGTATAACAACAACAAAAACTGCGCCCGCGCATTCACTCTTATGGAAAGTCATGTTTTAAATGGCGAAGCGGAAGTTAAGAGCCAAAACTCCCCAACTGCCTTTATCTCGCTATTTTTTTTCTTTCTTTCCGTTTCTTTTTCTTAAAGAAATCGTTCGTTATATCGGAGGTGTTCTCCTGTTTTTCCGCGTCGTTTGAGGTCATTTCCGGTTTGAAACGTGATCGAACGTTCAAATAAATAAAATGTTCTTTCGAGATTAAATTTGACGGAAAATGGGCATGTTTGAGGTCATATCCGGTTCAAAATTCAGGGAGAAAAATTGTGTGGTTAAAGCATTCGTTTTACTGAATTCTTATTGACACCTATGGAGAAGTTCGCGATAGACAGGTAGCCCAATCGACGTTTTTTTACGCCTTTATTATAATGGAAAACTTAAAAAAAAAAAATGTTTGTCATTTCCGGTTTTAATTATTAAAAAAAAAAAAGTCAGGAAATTCTTTAAAATGTTCATCATTTGCAGTGATTTTGTAGGGAAAGGAAGTGAGCGTCAATCGTTCGTTATACAGAGGTGTCCTATATAAACACATCTTCGCATCTCCCAACCCTAAAAACCCATAAATAATATAACGTTTTATGTCATTTCCGGTTTTAAATTTTTAAGCAAAGCGATTTTTATCGCGTAGTTTACCAAGTATTTATTACAATCCAACGCAGCTTTCTCTGTCCTTATTATCCAAGTGTTCACAGTAAACAGTAATGTCATTAAAATCTAACCATGCACATTTATTTTAACGTTAGCCTAGTGTTGCGCGGAGTAGTTGCGCGCGCGACACTTTGTTTATCGCTTTTGCGAATTTTTGCAGTTGCGCACTTTTTCCATATCATCGTTTTATTTTCATCTTTTTGGAGCTGAGAGGGGTGGAGGGAGGAGGGGAGTTAGGAGTGGGCGGAGAGAAAGATGGAAGGGTGGGTGGTAGGGTGAAAAGTTGATTGTTTGTTTTTGTTATTATTTATTTGAAAGGCAATTCCCAAAACTCCATAAAAATGACGTTTAAAAGCGATTTTATAAAAATCCTTAGCGTACAAGAGGATGCGTTTTTACAGCGTTTTGTGACGTAAATAAATGATTTATTGATTTTTTTTTTTGTACTGTATCTACTCAACGTCACTTCCGCCCATAACTACCCCCACCCGACGACACTCCATCTAGCGACCGACTTTTTACCGCGCGGAATTACAATAATTTATCAACCTCCAACTCTCGATTATCCGAAAAAGCAAAATTAGGATAAAATTAAAACTTAAAATTTTTAAATTTTTAAAAGCGTTTGCGTTTTTTATGCGTTTTTATACATTTTTTGCGTTTTTAATAAACGTTGATTGCGTAATATTCTTAAATTTGGTTTATTATTATATTTTAATGTTAAGTCTTAAAAAATGAAGGTTAAAAAAAATAATTTGAGGTACATGTAATTTTCCCCGGAAAAACGCGGTGTGACGTCATCGTCGTTTCGGTTGCGAGGTGGACTTAAGCGAAGGTGGTGCGAACGCGGCTTAAGTAGAGTTAACCATGTTAAGTCGTAAACGCTAAAGTGTGTCCCCCTAAGGCTCCATTCGCCCCCCCATCTTTTTAAACTCCTTTTCTCCCCCCCTCTCCTCTCTCTCTCTCTCTTTCCATTTTTCATGATGGACGCGCAATAAAAGTCTGTTCTCAATCTCTCTCGCGCGCGCGTAAAAAGCCCTTTTCTTCCTTCCCTCGTTTCGCATTGCTGCGCCGCCTGGCGGAGAAGCGTTCCAACTAACCTATACCGGCGTTATGATATGAAAATCGATCATAAAATTGTTTGCGCGGCGGATGGATGGAGATATGTAATATCCACCAATCCACTTTCAGCGTTTTTTCTCCCCCATCTTTTCAACCCCCCCTCCTCCCCCGCGTTTCACCAATAATAGAGCACCGCGCATGCGCCGTTCCTACTTAATATGAAGGATGATGGTACGTCGTTATGACGTTTAATAAACGCCGTCGCTGCGAGAGAGTGCCCTTCTTTTTTTCTCCCTCATTATTATTATTATTGGGTGGAGACTGAAACCAATGAATGCTGGGATGACGTCACGCATCGATTTCTTCCGCGCGTAATAATTTTGGCGCCGGATGGAGAGAGAAGGATGGGTGGATATTAATGTCCTATAAAGATAATAGTCACGTGACGAGTCAATTTTGAAGATGGCGTTATTAATAAAAAGCTGGAAAGCAGAAAAAATAAGGAGATTAGAATGGCGTTAAGTGAATCGTTTCTTCCTTGTTTATTACTAAATTTACGTTTAAGGCATTTTTTATTATTTTTTTAAAAAAAAAAAATTGTGAGTATTAACAAATGAAAATCGGGTTTTATCGAAAAAGAAAAGCGCTCTACAATTGAAATTGTTGACTCAATGTAAAAAGCTACATTTGAAAATTGAAGGGCTTCCTGCAATAGACAGATAGCTCTCATTTTTGCATTTTGGAGTTAAAGAATGCATTCTTTCTATTGACAGGAACTGTGTTTATGAAACTGTGGGTTTTAGTTTTTATGTTATTCAACAAATAGTGTCATTTTTTTTTCCAGTAAGTTGGATGGAAGTAAAAGGAAAATTCTTAGGATTTGAGATAAATATTTGAGTTTAATTTTGTGCTTGTATTCTACACAATAATTAAATTCATTCATTAATCTTTTTTAATCTATATTTGGTGGGGAAAAAGCAAGGTATAAATGTTCATTTTTTTTTATTGTATATAAACTATATTTTAACATGTAAATTTAATTAATTAACGTGTAAATATATGGAAAATAAGTGGGGAAAGTCATTTTAGCTTAAGTTGAACTTTTGCTTTTTTTCTACAATTGTTTTACGGTAGAGTCTCGTTTATCCTACAGCAACACGCGCTTATCCAACGATCAACGAAATTTGAATAGATGGAAAAGTATCTTAAGAAAAGATTTCAAGTTTTTTGAGGAATTTATTGGAACTGAAAACCTGACCGGATGATCAGATATTTAATGTATTGTGATAAGTTTTTCAGCTAACAAGGCCGTTTATGTTTGATAAGCGAGGTTCTACTGTTTTTAGTATGTTAAAATTAGCAAAAATGGAGTTGTCCGCTGATTGCTGCTGCAAGCTTTTCAATTTAATTCAATATTTCGCATAACAATTAGCATAATACAATTTATAAACTATGCGTGGATATTGACAAAAACGTAGAATTAAATAGATTTTATAACAAAAACGTAGAATCGAGGAAATTATGACGTATAATCGAGTTAGGTACTGAAACGTCGGTTACAGAATACGTTACTGTACTGCAGTCTGTATACGTAGACCTACATGGAATTTTTTTTAAAAAAGGTATTTAAAGTTTTATTCCTGGAAAATTGACCTAAATGAGTTCCAGAAAATGAGAAAAAAATAAAATAAAAATAAATAACAGCGGTCATTCTTTGTAAATAACAAAAAAAATATAGGTTTTTTCTCCCCTTATTTTTTTATATTTATCTACAGTATTTATTTGTTCTGTTTTCTTAGTTTTTGGGAGTGAATTTTAATGACCGTTCGAGGTTCCCCTTCTTATGGTCAATCGCGCGCGCACATGTTGTCCATTGGAGGGACCTAAGCGTTGACCTAACAACCAAAAAAAAAAAATACTCACCCTTCACATTTTCATCTTTTAATGGCTCATAAAGCTCCGCCCACTTCCTTTTTTCTACCGCCAAATACTTTTTACTCCCCCCAAAAAAAGTTCTAAAATATAAAGAAAAAAATTCTTTTTTTTTTTTTTTTTGACCTTTGCACTTTTTCAGGTCCTAAAAAAAAACTCTCATAAATTTAATTTTATAAGCGGGCAACATTTTTATCCCGATTCCTGGAAAAAATTTTATCCTTCTCTTTAATTTATATAGATTTTTTCCTCCGCCTCCTTAAAAAGAAGCATTTTCGACGTAATGGACCATAGTGCCCTTAGTTTAAGTGGTCTTCGTCCCTTCCCGTCGCTAGGTAGGGTCCGGGGATAATTAGAAGGTGATGGAGAATTAAAGAGGTGGATTTTTAGAAGGGAGGTTTTCAATGTGTTTATTATTGTTGTAATTTTGTATTTATTAGCAGTGCATAGATAGGGGCTTAGGGCAGATAATTATCGACAGGTGCAAAGAAATTAAAGTGAGTGACCATAAAAATATGAGCCCTCCCTCCCCCTCTTTCACCTGTTTAGTCGGAATTAGGCTTAAAAGAGGAGTGTGGGAGGGGGGGGGGGAATAAAGAGAGAGGTGAATGGGACGTAGTAAAACGTCGTTACAACGAATTTTTAAAATGAGCGCAGTTCGTTATAACGGCGTTATGAGTTCTGGGTATCCAAAATTTTCGATTTTTACCAGAAAGTTTTCTACAAATTTCAATAGAAATGGTAGTTAGAGACGTTAATTTATTTGAAAAGAATTATTTCCTCCAAAAAACTTTAGATTTTAACCCAAATAATATTTTTGCCAAACTTTTTTTTTAATAGGCCTACAGACATTTTTACTTGGAAATCAAAAAAAAAAAAAATTACTATGTACAGTACCGGTAGGTCTATATGAAAAAATGTAATTTTAAAAAGTAAAAAAAAAAAAAAATTTTTTTTGGGTTACAAAAGTAAAATTTCAGTTTTTGAATAAATATTTGGCTATTTAAATGCATAAATTTAGCTTTTTGAAGTACCAAGATTTCGTTTTTTAAATATTTCACTTTTTGAATACAAAAAAAAATTCAATTTACATGTATGAATACAAAATAATTCGCTATTTACATTTTTAAATTCAACAAAATGGAACTGTATTTTATATTTAAAAGGGGAAATATTTTTAGGTTTACTTTAATAGAATAAAAATAAATCTTTGAATCGATAAAAATTAAAACGTGATCCCGTACCGCAGGTTAAGAACCAACGTTATGCACAATTTTGTCGTATACCAGAATTACCCAAACTTTTATTGTTTTCCATACTTTTTAAAAACAATTTTTGTTTCCGCATAAAAAAAATAAAAATAAAAAAATTCGTTATGAACAAATTGAAAAGTACAATTCAAAATTTGAGCGCACATAGAATTTCGTTGTACCGATATTTGCAGTATTTTTATTATACTGTTTATTAAATGTCTCTTTTTCTCTCGTTTTTTCTTCCCCCCATAAAATGGCCGACGGTGCTGATTAAAACCAGAGAAAATAATAATAAAAAAAAAAAAGAAGACAAAATTGTTGGGTGGATCTTTGGCCCACCCACTCATCTTCTTCTCTTCTTAACTTAAAAGGAGATTCAACAAGTGAGTAAATAGTTTCCCTCTCTCTCTCTCTACCCATCTGTTTATCCCCCACCCTCCCCTGCCTGCACTCCCCCACCAATTCGCTCGCCAGCGCCACTTTTAACGACTTCGTGGAAAAAAGAGATGTTAAAAGTTTTTCTCAAAGAAATGGAAAAAAAAAAAAAATAAAAAGTTTGGACACGAGTGGCGCCCTCTGCTGGCCAAACCCCGCACGGTAATTCGGGGAAATTGTAATAGCGGGTGGTTTCGGACTCTTCCCTACCTTTCAACATGGCGATTGGTGGGGGTAGTGGAAGAAAGGGCGGGCCACATTTGCATGGGTCAAATAATGCGAGATCACCTCTTCTGCAATTAACCGTGTTACCGTGTAATCCGAGCTATTTTAGCATCTGATTTTTTTTAAAAAAACTTAAAACTGTATTTTTCATTGATCCTGGTTTTCGATAATCCGAGGTAAGAACATTAGGTTGAAAAAGTTTGGAAATACGTCATCTCGTTGCAACAAATTATTGATCAGCGATTTATTTAAAATTTACAACGAAATTTCCATTAAAATTTGAACGACATTTACTATAAAATTTGAACGACATTTACTATAAAATTTGAACGAGATTTACTATAAAATTTGAACGAGATTTACTATA
>JAQGAZ010002799.1:0-15184 GCA_034692225.1 Polydesmus complanatus
TCTTGAAATAGACTGTGGTCTTGAAATAGACTGTGGTCTTGAAATAGAGACTGTGGTCTTGAAATAGAGACTGTGGTTTTGTAAATACTGTGGTCTTGAAATAGACTGTGGTCTTGAAATAGAGACCACTACTGTATTGAAAATGGCGAATGGTGGTCTTACTTTTGAAGGGGCATTAACATTGGGGGAGGATTTGAGGTGGTCTCGAGACGGAGGTAGTCGTCAATAAGAGTGAGTGGTCGTTCATAGAGATTTGAATTTTTGTACATGTACTTTTATATTTTGGATCAAAATGAAGGATTATTCTCTTCTTTTAATAGTCATCGAAAATCATTGTTTTTTTGTGTGAGTAATGAGGCGCATCATTTGGCACATCATTATAATTTGATTGTTTTCTTTTATTTCTGGTTATACGCAAAGCGTTTTGTGGATGCGATTTTTTTTTTTTTTGGTTGAATATAATCGAGTGAAGTGTTTTCTGGCATCGCTATCATTATATTATATTACGTAGCCTACTGTACTGTACTTTACTGGTGCAGTGTGGATGATGGCGGAGAGTGAGTGAGTGATTTGCGGTTGCGATGATCCGTCACTCGCCAATCGCGGATTCTTTTCACTCATTTAAATGCACGAGTTAATGAACTATATCAGAGCGTATATAAATAATATAATCGAGTATAACAGATGTTTTTTTATTTGTTTACACAAAAAATTAATTACTAAGCATTATTGAAATGTACGCATTCCAATATAACTTACTGAAAATATTTACAAATAATTGCAGAATTAAAAAAAAAAAATAATTTGAGAATAATGTTATTTAAATATGGAGAAATTGAGACCGATGGTGAAACGCAAACTGGACGTAAAACACTAAATTTAATATTAAAAGGAGCATCCAAAAATCAAAGTAAAGAAAATGGGAACAAGCTGGAGGGGAAAAAATGTCTTCATTTGCATTGCAGTGCAGGAAAACCTGTCTAAGACGGAATCATTTTGATCGCTTTTACAGGTCTTCGTTTAAAATATTTTCTTAAAATTTACTTTTAAAAAAAAAGGGTGTTTTATTTTCCGTTTTATTCAGGGTTTATAATAGCGTTGATGCTCAAAATGCACCTTCATTTCCTCATTAGGCAGGTTTTCCCGCTTTAGGGCTTATTTTAACAGTGCGTTATAAATTTTGCCTTCCTTTCTTATAAATTTTCGCCTTATTCAGAGTCCGCCTTAAACAGGTTTTACAGCTTTTGTGATTTTTATTGGCAATGTTTGCTTTTTTTTTTCTTTCAAGTGTTTTGTTGACACAAATACAAAATTTTTTTTGTTTGAAAATTTGTTACTTTTTTTTATTGGTTTAAAAAAAAAAGTGTAATTAGTTTCCTATGATTAGGCCTACTATTTACGCAGTGAGGTATTTTCAATTTAATTTTCCAGCCCCCTTCAATAATAATTGTTGCGAGCGAGGGCTTTGATGTGAGGATCACGTGATCGCGTGACTTCTCCAATTTCAACGTTGATCGATATTTCCTATATTCCCTAAGAGATATTGGGATTCTCAATTAAGAATTGGAAACGCGAGACGAGATAAGTGGTGACGTTTATTATATTGATGAGAAATGAGATTTTGTTCGGCGTGTATGATGATAATTATTTGTTGACCATGAAGAGGGGGACCGACCGTTCGTACTCCTAACTGCTTTTTGATTGCATTTTAAATACATAAATTAGCTTAATAACGTCATCCTTCAACCGTGAGACCCTTTCAACGCTCTCTCTCCCGGAGATCTGTCTCACGCGCGCAGCGATGTCGGATCAAAGCTAATGGATTTTTGGTAGAGTAATATCCAGCACGAAGCACCTGCTCTCCCTCTCTCCTCCCTCGGTACCAAATTGGCGATGGGGCTCACTCGCCCACACAGTGCCGGATTAAGCTTTCACGGTGCCCTACAGGTACACAAAGATACTCTTTGGGCTTCCGGGGAATCAAAACCAGCTTATCAAATTAATACATTTTTAAGGAAAATTCACGAATTTTTTAAAGAAAAGTAACAAAATTTTTAAGGAGAATTAAAACGAAAATTTTTAAGGAAAATTAATAAAATGTTTAAAGAAAATTAACGAATTTTTGTAGGAAAATTAACTAAACTTTCAAGGAAAATTAACGAACATTTTAAAGAAAATTAATAAAATGTTTAAAGAAAATTAACTAAACTTTCAAGGAAAATTAACGAACATTTTAAAGAAAATTAATAAAATGTTTAAAGAAAATTAACGAATTTTTTAAGGAAAATTAACGAACATTTTAAAGAAAATTAATAAAATGTTTAAAGAAAATTAACGAATTTTTGAAGGAAAATTAATGAAAGTTTTAAGGAAAATTATCGAACTTTTGAAGGAAAATTAACGAACATTTTTAAGGAAAATTAATAAAATGTTTGAAGAAAATTAACGAATTTTTGTAGGAAAATTACCATTTAAAAATAAAAAAAAACGAAATTTTTAGGAAAATTTAAGAAAACGAATGATTTTTTTTACGGAAATAACAGATTTAAAAAAATAAATAAATAGGAATAAATTTTTCTCATTAATTGTATGGCAAAAGCTGTAAGGGCGGGGCCTGAAAACTTAGCTTTCGGCCATGATTGATCCATCGGTGCTTCCATATTCGCCGCCGAAACTCATTTCCACGCCGCGCGATCAAACGGGTAGTCGAGACATTAATTTCTGAGTTGAGGGGGAGAAAACGGCCATCGAAAATGGTCTCTGTCGTCACGATAACGAGGCATTCGATCGCTCATCCCTCTCTATGACCATTAGCTTTAGCTTTACGTATGCATGTCAAGTGCGCGTGCGTGTAGGTTATATGCCATCTTAACGCCTTTCGATATTAACGTAAAGCTGTACTCCAGTGTCATCGACGATGTTCTTTTTCCTCCTCGGGAATATATTTTTTTTCTTTCGACGAGTGATGAGCGAATGCTTTTGCTCCGCTTCGACATCTGGACAATTAATTGCGGACCAATCGATACCCATTCTTGTCGCTTTCATTTTCGGTTTGTTGTTATTGTTGTTGTCAATGTCGCTGCTACTGCATCTCTCCATCTTAATAGCGATAACATAGCGTATACACTGTACTTGTACTAATGTCTCATTTAAAGGATAAATGCCGCCGCCACCGCCGCCGCTCAACAAAACATTTTCGCGCTTTTTATTTTTGCTTCTCGAAACAGTTTTTGTTTTTGCTCTGGTTGCATACCGCAGTATCAAAAGTTATTGGGACTTAACAATATTGGTTTCTATGGACCTCTAAATTTTCTAAAAGACAGTGCTATTCTCTCTATAATCAGCGATCAATAAGACCTAATGATAATTGTAACCAATTTTAATCGTAATCTCGGATATCGATTTTGTTGTTCCAAACGTTGCAACTGACTGATATTAGACTCATAGCTCGTGGGGGGAGTCTCTTTATAATATACGAGTAATATATAAGTTTGAAATGTTTGTTTGTACACGTAGTAGGAATAATTATTATTATTATTCAAATTTGTGCGCGTTATTTATGAGTCGTCGTATATGATACGTAAGCTAACGATGCGTTTATTTATTTATTTATTCATCTGTTTGTTTATTCTCATTGCGTCGCGTAAATAAATACCGATTCTGAAAGCTATACTTTCTACGGATGAACCTACTCCGCTTTCTTAAAATAAATTGCTTAACATTAATTTGCGGAATTCATACTGTACATGTAGGTGGGGAAAAAGAATGGAGTGCATTTGCATTCGTGACTATAATAATATGTATGTGTGATTGTGATTGTGGTCTGTTTACTTTGCGACATTTGAAGCTGAGAAGATGAACTTTAAGAAAATATGAGGGATCGAAGATTGTAAACAGAAAATTTAAGATTTTCGTCTCCGATTTTGAGTTCATCCATATAGTTCATTCAGGCCTGGTGATTGCGGTATACAGGGTATATGCGCACTCGGTCTGCACATGTAGGCTACATGTATCGCTAATTATTGTTATTGAAGGGGTTTATGTTGGTTTATGGGGCTACTTTGAGAAGCAATTGATACGAAAGGAATGTTAACAACATGGGGCTCGAATAATTTCTTTTATTATGATGAAGAGAGGGAGGGAAGGAGGGAGGGAGGGAGCATCTGGAGGAAGATTGAGGTCGCTCACCGGGCTCAACTTTCACCGCGAGATCATTCATTGTATTGCACACTCGGTGGCAAATTCTACTGATTTAGGCTCAATTTTAAATTAATTTTAAAATTGGAATTGCAGTTCCATGTTCAAAATGAATTCAACCGCTGAAGCCGGTTTTTCAAAGATCAAACGTTCGGTAATTAAAAAAATTCAACAATGACCTCGTTGTAGAAATGATCGAGCCGAGTATTTGAAATGTGCTCCGTTACTTCTTTAAAAAAAATATATTATATTTTTTATTAAAATTTAGAATACACGTAGAGCATAAGGAAACCTATTCTACAGTGTGTAAACAAATCGGCAGATAATTTAATGCGGTGATAGCCGCCGGGTGGGTTTGTTTTCATTTGAATGTTAAGGTTGCCACTTTTATTTTTGTTAGCCGAGGTCGAAAGTCCACTGACCATAAAGCTGTCGGATAAATAACAATAGCTTTTTATTTTTAGATTTTATTAGCGCCGTTTGTTGCGGTCAAAAAAAGATAAGATAACGTTCGAATCCTCTGACACATTTTCTTATCAGATGATTGCAAAGTGGAATTAAAATTAATACAGCCAGGATTTATGAGCGTAATATTATTATTATTATTATTATATTGTGTCAAAAAGGAAAATCGAGAATTTATAAGCGAAACGGAGCAGTGATCACCGAAGCAAAGCGCGCGGTATACTGTATAGGCTGCGGATACCGTTTTTTTAAAGCGGAGAATAATTTGTGTACGCGTCGACAGTTGATAAAAGTCGGTGATATATTTATTACGCCCGACGTCTGCTGCACCCGTCTTATCTAAATGACCGACCTGGCATTCGTGAATGGAAAGAAAAAGAATAATAAGGTAATAAAAAAAAAAAAAAATCAAAAAAGTGATAATCCGGATGCGCCGAGAAAAGTAGCGAACGGGAATGGCGGAGGCGGGAGGAGGCGGAAGAGATTTTGCCCGCCTACAAATACACAATAATACTATTTCTTTTCAATTTGCTATTTCTGTGTTTGCTTTCGAATAAATTTCTGCGAGGAATATTTGACGCGCTGTATCAAATTCGAATTCGCGAAACTCCTTTGTGTGCGTGTGTGTTGAATCTCAAAGTTTGGGTCGCGGAGTTGTTAAATAACAGTGGCGTGCGGCGGTTGGTTGGGGCTGGGAAAATGATAAAACTGGGCTTATCCCCTGCGCGCGTCAATAACAAAATATTTATTCTGCAACTTTTGACAGTGGTTTTTTTTTTGAGGGGAGGGGGAAATAAGAAAGTTTGAATAGAAATCTTTTAATACATCAAATTTTAAATCGATGGAGCTTTAAGGACGATTTAGCCTACGGTATATTTAACGCAGGGCAGGATTTTAGAACATTGCCGCCCTCGGGCCCTACAGCGAGTAAAGAAGCGTCAAGAAAGCTGCTTAACCGCGCACAAACACACTTTTAATATAGCGTGATGTGGCTCATCCATTGGTTAATGTCTTTTAAGTTGTAAACAATTTTTATTATTATTTTTGTGCTCACGCGATAGTAATAATACTACGGTATATGATGTATTGTGGGATATTTGAAGCAGCAGCGCGGTGTAGGTTGGTTGGCGTGAGAAAAAGGTTAAAAGTCATTTATCCGGGTTTTAATTTTTTGGCTGTGGCGGTTGCAGCGTTCATTAGTTCCGGATGTAATCTCGCCATCTGCAGCGTGTGTTGTTATGGATGGATAGGGCTGGGGGTAGAGGGTATAGGGGGTTTTAAGGGGAGGAGGAAACCACCGTACCACCTATTATTATGGTCACGACATTTTCCTTTTTATTTTAGATCACAAAATTAAAATAGTTTTCGTCGTCGTCGTCGACGGCGGCTGCGGCGGCGGCGGTGGTAAAAGAGAGGTGGAGAGAGTGGAGAGATGGCGTACAATTAGATGTAAACCTTTTAAAGATAGTTTTAATTACAGCCTACGGTGTGTGTGTGTTAATTAGTTTGAGTAGGTCACCCTTCTCTTCCTCGGTCTATCTCTTCCTCGTTCCGCCTTCTCGTCACATCAACATTAGAACCTTTTTTCTATTGTTTTCTCGAAAAAACAAGTCATTATATTTTGTCCAAACTTTGTAATAAAAATCAAGTTTTTTTTTTTTTGACTTTTTGTCAGACGCTATAGCCGAGGTTGACGCATTTTGTTGGGATAAATACTGTACAGTAGTTTTTGTAACACGATGACGTTATATCCGAGCGTCTTATCTATGCTGAAGTTTATTCCAAACTTTCTGTTTAATTTCAAATCAATGATTTGATTAAATAAAGCGAACATAGAAGTGCGGGAGGGAAGGTGGAAGGTGGTAGGGCCTACTTCAAAAATGTGTATCTACCATTAACATGTAATAGGAATGGAATAAAGATGTTTGTATATTGCGCCGAAACATTTTAAATCTAGTCTCGATTGAAAGTTGAATGCGATGAAAATACGGAGCTAATGGTTAAATGTTTACTCGTACTTAAGCGCGTAATGTGAGCCGGCTCCATGCTGCGTCTACGTCAATTGAGATTCTTTCTTTCTTCTATTTGGCGTTGTTTGTATAGTTTGGAAATGGGGATCAATAGGATTGCCATTTATTCCGATGGGATTGCATTGTTTGAATTTCTTCCCTCTCTCTCTCTCTCTCTTGTTAGATGTGGAAGTGTGGACCAAACTACGAGATAATACGCACCCTCCATCTCTCTCTCCTTTTACCTTTGAGCTTCATTGAATAAACAACATGCAAAAATCTCGATGCAAAAATCGCAATCCGTTCCCGAATATATATTGAAGATTTATCGGTAGGGGCGGATGAAGCTGTTTTGGGGCCTTTGGTAGCTAAAGAGTTCCTTTACAATGATGATCAGGGGGGAATACCCTGGGTGGGGGGGGGGGGGGGGGTTAGGTGCCTAGGTCATGGTGTTTATCAGGTTTGAATTTACACGTCTTGAGTTTATCTCTGTCGAGTAGCGATGGGAAGATGAAGCAGCTTCTTAATTAGATTGCGTAGCAGTTTTTTCATTAAGCGCGGTGTAAAACGTCATAGATACTCTACTACGACTTCACTACTCGAATCTCATCGATTGATTGATTCCCCCAACCAACCAACTTCTTGAGAAATGTCTTTTTTCCTGTTCTCTCTTTTTAATTACATTTTCTTTCGGCGCCATCTTCTAAATTGGCTGCGAGAGGATTATTAATAACGGGCGGGAAGCAGCTCGTCTACGTAGAATATAACGTGAGAATCGATAGATACAGTTACCGTATAGTGTAAGGAGGAGAGAGAGAGGAAAGCGCTAAATCTAATTTTCTATTTGCGGTGATCACTTGTTGATTTAATCTCTCTTGATTTATTTTCCTATTCTAATTCGGCTTTTATTTTAACGCCTACGTTGTCTCGCCTTACATTTGCATACGCCATTTTTTTTTACTAGAGAGAAAGGTTTTTAAGTTAATTTTGGCAGTCGATGCTTTCGATCGAATCAACGTAATTCTACACGATCGCATTTTTTCTTTTCTCTAAATGTACTGGATGTGGCCTCTTATTATTATTACATGTATTATGGGAGGGGGGAATAAATAGGAAACGTTATTTAAATGCCATTACCGGCAATTCGATAGAACTCAATCTGCTTTTTTTTTTAAAAAAAAATCATCATTTCGGAGATGCATTAATTTTTTTTTGTTTTGTTTTGTTTGTTTACCGTGTAGTATACAATGTCAATACCGGTGCAAAAAAATTATCATCGATTTTGCATTTCCTATTAAAAATTTAATTAATTATTATTATGTAATGGAATAGAATTTGTTCAGAGATTTTTGCTGTATTTGCCTACACCGATTGATTTTCCGTAATCGATCCGTAAAATCGGAATTTTTTTTTATTACAATAATAATAATAATAATAATAAAATAAAAATATAAACAAAGATGTTGGGTAGACATATGCGCGTGTATGTATGTAGCCTACCGTAGTAGTTGTTATAGATGTAGAATTTGTGTGGTGTTGAGCGAGAGAAGGAGGCTGGTTTAATGCGTTTCGTATGTGATTATTACCTCCGCTATTAATTAAATTTATTCGCTCGCGAAAGCATTTTAGTTGATTCGTGTTGTAGTAGATGAGAGGAGGGGGAGGAGATGGAGGAAGAACGTCTTTCTCGCTTAACTCGATGATAAGAACGTTTCACGGAAACGAATCGTTACTACTGTTACACCGGGTACATAACACGCAGCTACACTCGTTTCATTTTTATTTGTTTCCATTAAAATTTGTTCATTACCCTCTCTCTCTCTCTCTACCTATTTCTCTTTCACTCTATCTCTCTCTCTCTGAGTCTCTCGCCTTCTGCTTTGATGGAGTCGTTATCTGATGCTCGCAGATTTCTTCCGAGTAATTGTCAACAGCTTTTAGCTGTTACCATCACATCCAACACTCAGAGTGAAGAAGAGAGTTAGTTAAGTTGTGTGGCTTTGATTTATAAGTATTATTTTTTTTTAAAGGAAAGATAGAAAAAAAAAAATTCAAACATTTATGCGAAAAACGAAATGAGAGAAGAAGAAAAAAAAAAAGTAATTTCGAATGTCTTTTTTTGTTTTTTTTATTTCTAGTACACGGTGGTTCAATAAAAAGTAAACCAACTTTATTTAATTTTTTTTTTTTTTAATGATTGAGAATTAAATCCTAAAGTAACGTTTTTCTCATTTATGATAGCGTTCTCTAAATACGGGGAAAAAAATTATATTATCAGGTATTAAGTGAAATGAAGTTTGGTTTAGTTTTTATTGAGCCACCGTGTATAATAGAGCGCTGTTGGTTGAGGATGGAGAGAATGAAAGATGGAGGAGGCTACGGTAGAAGAATTCATTCATTCATCTTTTTCGACGGTGGAAAACTAAATTAAAAAAAATCCTTTCTCTCTCTCTTATTGGATTAATTAAATCGAGTTTAATTACATGGGAGTGATGGAGAGTAAGAGTAAGAAAAAAGGTGGATCGGAGGAGAAAACGTCGAGGGAAGAAATATATGGGCATGAAAGTGCATAAATTGCTACTACATTGTACGTCTTCTCTCATTAAATTGGCTGTCGAAGGTTGGCGCGCGCATCGTTTCCGGGGTTGAAAACCCAATCTCAGCCTCGCTCCGTCCTATGTAGCGTAATGACAGAGCACAACAGCTGATTACGAGGGGGGGAGGGATGGGAGGGATGGACGTGATTTGGCACAAGACAGAAACAATTAAGCGTAAATTCGTGTACAAACAATATCACGTGTTTTCTTAATTAACGCAACAATTAAAAGCTGAAGTCTCTCTCTCCTTCCTATCTCATGTTTACTCGCGTGTTTTTGTTTTTTTAAAATGAAAATTAATTGTTTGAACACGTTGCGAAAGATGATTTTTGAATCATCGGTTATTATTAATTTTATTGTTTACTAATAATTATTTTTAAGAATGGTTGGTGAAGTATTGCGCGGTATTAGCGCGCAGGTGTTGAGCTGGTTAGTCCTTGGAATAGAATGCACAAGGCCGTTGTTATACGACGATTATTCTAGTACCGGTAGAGACTCTGGTAGCGATTGCACGTAATTATGAGATGTATTGCGTCAAAGTGAAAGCAGAAGCAGGAAGCGTGAAGAATTATTTTTGCTTACGGTTAATTATCACTGGTTTATTATTTAAATGTATGCACTTTTTAAAGAGTTATTAAAAGTGTATGGTTAGTTAGTTAATTAATATGGTAGAAAGAGTTAAAAATGAAGCAAAGAAGTGTAAATTTGCGACAGATTTAAGTGAGAGTATTTCTCATCATTTTAAGCATTTTTATTATTAGAGAGTTTGCGGTTAAGCTTAACTCCATCGCTTCTAATGACGGCGGAATTTAAAGTTATTTACGGTGATTATAAACAGTTTAAAAAAAAAAAGGGAAATTAAATTTATTTCTTAACACTGTAAGTAATGACGTCATAAATAAGGGTTTTTTTTCATTGAAAAAAAAAAAAAAGTATAAATACTGTACAATTTTTTTTTACATAAGTTTCTTATTTTATAATAATTCCAATGACGTCATAAGCAGAAGAAAAGCTGGGCTACACCAGTTCTAAAGCGATTAAATGTAGTTGCATTTTCTACGATATTAGTTAATGCTACCTCTATTTGGAGGCCACTCTTGAGACCAACTATAAGTGGTCTTCAAATAGAATATTTTTTTAAATGATTGTTTTTGTGCTATTAAAATGTTAATTGTTGTGGCTTTTGACCTTTTGATTAGAATTGTATTGTTATAAATTGTAATGGCGTATTACAAGTGTATCTATTGAAGCACACTCCAATACAACTCACTACATCATCATCTCTCACTGCGCAACGCTACTGCGCACCATCTCACTGCTCTTCAAATAGAGATCTCCAATAAAAATAGAACTTAAAATGGTCTCGTAGTAGAGGTGGTCCATTATTAGAGGTGTATCTATTGAAGCACACTCCAATACAACTCACTACGTCATCATCTCTCACTGCGCAACGCTACTGCGCACCATCTCGCTGCTCTTCAAATAGAGACCTCTATGGTGACCCACGAGGCTCAACAAAAAAAAAAATTTTTAAAAAAGAAATTTTCAAAAAATAAAAACAATTTCAAAAAATAAAAAAATTTCAAAAAAAAAATTTTCAAAAAAAAAATTTCAAAAAAAAAAAAAAGCCAAAAAAAACAAATTTTAAAAAAAAAATTTAAAAAAAAATTTTTTAAAAATTTTTTTTTTAACTAAAAATTTTTTTTTTGGGCCTGGGCCACCATAGACCTTTATTGAAAATGGGACTTAGAATGAGAGTGATCATGATCTTGCAGTAGAGGTGGCCCACCATTGGAAGTGTTCTTACACATGAAAATGGGAGGGACATGTTTGTGGTGATCCTTATTGCAAGGTGATCTTTCTGAGCGGTTTGACTGTACAGTAGTATAGTTTTGAGTAACTGGTTCGTAATGCTAAAAGATAGAAAAAATAAATATAATCGGACAAAGATGAAAAGAAAGAAAAAAAGTTTTAAGAATAATTCTATTTTGAAGTCTTATGTTTGTAAGGTTAACGTTTTTAAGGGGTTTGGACGTTCGCCATTCTAACGATTATGATCTTTTCTAAGAGGTACGCGACTTAATTTGCAATAAGTTTTTTAAAAAGAGTTTTGAAATTGTATTTGGTTGGAATGACGTTTGGCGAGCTGATTAGGAAGAAGAAATTCCCTAAATAAAAGAAAAGAAAAGATTGAAGCGGGAGATATGGCTATCGGTATAGGGAGTTGAGTTTGCGTGCGTTTGACTTTGCGTGGAGAAACGATTAGAATCAAAGCTCGAATTTACATTTAACCAACTCCCTCCGAGTCCCTCAGCCGGGGCTCACGGCTATCGTCAATCATAGAGGCAGGGCGTGCGAAACAACAACCAGCACGCTGCGTTGTGTGGCACCTGGACGAAAATTGTTTCTAGTAATTAGAATTTATGACTGGTGTTTAATTTTGAATCAGCTCACAACGCGTTTCTATGTCAAGGTAAAAAGAATGAAATTCAAAGGAGGAAGAGAACAACTTTTTTTTATTATTATCTTTGATAAACATGAGCGAGCATAACGGAAAAGAGAGATTTGAAAAGACAGGAAGAATCTATTTTTTAGCTGGGAAAAAAACATGTTTTCTTTCCTTAAAATCTAAGTTTGAATGAGCTTTACTGTTGGTTTAGTTATTTATTTTTTGAATAGTGAAATCGTAAACCTGATTTGAGGTCTTAACCCCTCCCTCCCTCTCTCTTTCTCTCCCGCGCAGTTAATCGGCGTTTCTTTTGATTTCTTTCTCGCAGTACATGTCGTATCTCAATGTCTAATCTATGAGCTGCTCTTAATCTTTTCTCCACTACTCTACTACATGTACCGCGTTCTCCCTGCATTTTAAGGTTCACATTACCACTGACAGTAGACCCTTCGCTTACTTTGGAGCTGCGTTATTTTAGGTAAAGGGAATGGTCACTATGGATTAGTCCAATTAATGCTCGACGCATGTTCGAAGGTGCCAAAAAAATTTAAGTAGGAAATTTTGTTATTTTTCTTAAAAAAAAGTGTTAATTTTCCTCAAAAATGTGTAAGACATTGACATTCATTAATTTTCCTTAAACAATTTGCTCATTTTCTTTAAAAAAAATTTTAGGAAAAAATTTTTTTTTTATTGTTTTCTTAAAACGTGTTTAATTTCCTTAAAACATTTGTTAATTTTACGAGGCTTATTTTTGTTGCGGAGGGGGCCCAATACACTATTTTAATATAATAGTGAGTTTGCGCAAAACCATTCCTTATCTTATTTCCATCGTTACCTTAATTTTTTACAGTGGCCCATTAAAACCAATCCCGGAAAAATTTTTTTAAGCACTGTTTTACATAAATCTTCTCATTGTTTTAAAGCAGTTTAAAAAACATTCCTTAGGCATCTTCTTATAGGACAATAATATTTTTTAATTCTATTTTTTTTATATTACAAAAAGTACAGTATAGGATATTTTTTTTATGGATTGGTTCTAATGGGTCATAGTAAAAAATTAAGGTAACGAGGGAAATAAGGTAAGGAATGGTTTTGCGCAATTTAACTCTGGAATCTGGCACTGGGTGTTCACGTTAGCTGACTTGTAAGGTAAAGGAAATACACGTGTAACGGTTGATAATGATGAGACGGTAGAAGCGCAAACTATCACATGCAGCAATAATAATAATAAAAAGAAGACGACGCTTTATGAGGGAGATATTATTGCTTCGTAAGCGAGGTGGGTGGAGGAGGGCCGTTGCTTTGGAAAGCCATTAAAAGGGGAGCCCACCTCCACTACCAATAAGCAGCAGCCGGGATGCCAAATGCTAAGCTTTTAGATTATTATTGCTACAAATTATTAAATCTACCTGACTTTTACTGTTATTGTTCGCTCGATTCCTCCGTGTGTTTAGATTAGTTTGACGTAATTAAACGGAGGAGCTATTCCGGCGATATAGGTAACGGTAAACGCAGCAAAAACCTATAGTAATACTATGCGTTCTAAGCACTCATCTTTTATATTGTTTAACGCGCGTATTTCGTTTCTAACAACCGTTTTATTAATATTTTGGCGACGTTTTATGGCCCTCCTCGCTCTTCCTATTTAGTTACAGCGGGGATGATGGAGAGAGAGAGAGAGAGATGATGTTGATAGCTAGCGCCGCGTGCGACCGTCGAGCGAGGGAAAGTAAAAAATCAAGAAACAATGGCGTTTGTATTGACCACCGACTGGGAGAAAGGAAGGAAATGACGTAGATCAGGATACATCCGATGAACTCATTCTCTTTTCTATTGTTCGAATCAAAATAAAAAGCGGCTCTTATTTAGATTTGAATTGATAAAGATTTGGCTGTCTTAAGTCGTGTACCGTTGCTTCGTTATTGTTGTTGGTGGACGAATGTTGAGCCTGGTTCACACTCAACGAGCCATTTGTAATGCTGCCTTCGGGCAATCTCTCGAGTTCGTTGCTGCGTATCGAAGGAAATAAGATTTTCTATTTTTAGCTATCTATTTTGATTGACAGTTTGTAAAGGGAGGGAGGGAGGGAGGGAGAGGGCTAAATGACGGGATGTGGATTGAAATATTATCTTAAGTAAATTAAATAGCGTTTCGTATTCTATGACGGCTGAGAAATTAAATATTAATTAATTACTCAAGAACGCAATTATTTTCTCTCAGGAAAATATACCTAAGCTATATTTATTAAATCTCTGTTTATTTAGTGAAACCTCTGTACCGAGACCACTGTTAAGGATCGACGAAAGTGGTCTTCAAACGGAATGAGATGTGGTCTTGCTGAGAGGTTTTGCTGAATACGAGTATTAAGGAAAAGCAGAGATTATTATTGTTAGTTAAACGTAAATCTTTACATCCTTTAAATTTTGTACAGTAGAACCTCGATCATCCGGGTCATCGATTATCCGAACATGTTTTATAAAGTGCGTTATAATAGTCGTAGTTATGCTTTTCGTAGTCGTTGTTTCTACCTTTATTGTAAGTACTGTGAGTCATGCAAAAAAATTAGTGCTGTTTCAATAGCAATTTGATTATCCGGACCACCCTTGACATTCATTAATCCTGATAATCGAGATTCTATTGCAGTTATTTTTTTTTGTTGGTGTAGTAATTTTTAATTGTTAAACAAACAATAATTAACGTTATTTAGTTGAATTAAAATTCTGTATACTTTATTGATATAGTTTTTAATGTAAATAAATGCAATGTAACATGTGTTTTAATAATAATTATTTTTTCTTTATTTTTTAGGTGAGTGAAATTTGTGTGTATTTTAATGATAGAAGTGAATGACGAAGGGTGAGTTATTTTAATTAATACTTTAGAAATATTTGAAAGCTTTTCTTTTTTTTTTTTTTGGTTGTTTTTGTTGGATTTTTTTAAAAAAATCTTTTAGGTTATTTTAATTTATTTAAACATTGTAATGAAAAGAAAGTTTAAGAAATTTATTATTTAAGGTTGTTTATTGTTTGATAAATTTTGTGCACTGGGAGATATCGTATAGTGTAGCATGGTTAAGTAAGCGCATTGTATTGAACGTAATGCGACTGAAAGTCCGGATGTATTTGAGATTGGTCTTCAATCGGAAGGTGGTTTTTAATGAGAGATGGTCTTCAATCGGGGGGTGGTTTTCAGTGGGAGATGGTCTTCAATCGGAGGGTGGGTTTCAATGGGAGATGGTCTTCAATCGGAGGGTGGGTTTCAATGGGAGGTGGTTTTCAATCGGAGGGTGGTTTTCAATGGGAGATGGTCTTCAATCGGAAGGTGGGTTTCAATGGGAGGTGGTCTTCAATCGGAGGGTGGTTTTCAATGGGAGATGGTCTTCAATCGGAGGGTGGGTTTCAATGGGAGGTGGTCTTCAATCGGAGGGTGGTTTTCAATGGGAGATGGTCTTCAATCGGAGGGTGGGT
>JAQGAZ010002800.1:0-15162 GCA_034692225.1 Polydesmus complanatus
GATAAACTCAAACAGCAGAGAAAACAGTGGGAACTGGAACACGCGGCGGCGTTGGCAGAGGCTGCAGCTGCCGAGCATCAAGAAGATGGAGCTGCCGGAGCATTTGGAATGGTATTTACAACCTACAAAAAATTAATTTATTATTTATTTTTAAAATACCGATACATTATTTGCCGTCTAATTTCAAACTATTGTTAACTCAAAAGCTACAGTATCAAAAAAAAATATTTTTTAAATATTATTACATCTAGTATTAGAAATGTCATTTTTTTCACTAGTAAAATTTAAAAAATGCAAAATTTAAGTAAAGCTATGACATTAGCTTAAAATAAATCTACATTCTACAGAATATACTGTCATACAATATTAACTTACTTTTTTTGATGGGGTAAATTAGAAACCGTTGGTGCATCATGGAGACGGAATGTTTGATGGACGCCAGTGTGAAATCCACGCTCAGACGAGACCTGAAAACTGTTGCCGCACCTGGTTATCTAAATTCCCGACCCGATCAAAACGCATTGATGTCATCTCACGCATCACCTTCCCAATGGCATTTGCCATGTTTAACGTGGTCTATTGGTCGACGTATTTGTTTCGAGAAGAACAAGACTTCGATTAAAATCATCTTCTCCTTGTACTTTTTCATTATTATGACGCAGTACAATTACAGCTCAAAATAATATCTCGCACCATGGAATTTGATGATCAATGCGCGGACGTACATAATATATAATAATTAAGTCAATAACATTTTGAGGTTGTGAAATGCTCGCCGATTAATTGTTTGTAGTTGTATAGTATTTTTAAAACAGGAAAGTTGAAATACTTTTTAAAATTTATAAATATATCGACTACGTACGTACACGATGACGATGTATGCGGTTTCCCGGGTCAATCTCCGCCAATTTCGATTATTTCGTAATTGTATTGTTAAAACGATGTATTAGTTAATCTATTTAAAGATTGTAGTTGACCGCCGTCAATAATACGGAAAGTTTATGGATCACCCAGAAAATCATCTTTTCTGTAATAAACTGTTGATAAAGAATAATTTACACGCTTCCCACCTTAATGATCGTACAGCATTTCTACTATAAAAACCGGTACTTATAAAAATCGATTCTATCGCTTTCAATAGTATCATATCGATTTCAAACGTATCCCAGGTAAAAATAATTATCGATTCACATCGATAAATTCGATACATAATCAGCAAACGTACCGGTAACAATAACGGACCTCCGGCATATCGGTACCTAAGACAATTTTACACAAATGGGGATACGACAAAAAGTTCACAAAAAAGAATTCCCCATAGCTAATGTACCCTTTGTCGTATCCCCATTTGTCGGTACCATTTCGTTTGGTACCGATAGGTCACTACACCAAAAATAACCTGCCGGGGTGGGGAATTTTGAATTAATGAAATAAAGAAAAGAGCCAGTGAACGAATTATTATGCTGAATTTTATAATAATACAGTATTAAATTACCGTAATAATTTTTTTTTTAAAAAAAGTTAATTAGGTTGCCAACTTTTCCCAATTTTCTAATACAGCAGTAAATTTTACATTCATTTAGGTATATACGGTGTAGGCTACTAGCTGTAATTTTAAAAAATTGGAAGCAAAATTTCGGAATTTTAATAACAATTTATTTTCAAAATAATGTATTTCTTACACCGTCTATGTAATATCCTCGTTTATTTATCCCTAACTTCCACATATTAATACTTGTTTTTATTATAACTAGACATTTGACCAGAATAATATATTTTTTAAAAAATATGTACATGTATATATGCATTTGTACCTATAGTTATAAGCTAAATTTACTAAATTAAATGACTAAAGAAAAAAATTACCCTGAGGATAAATCGTAGGAAAACATACTGGTTAATTACCAATCAATATACTGTAATATAAAGAACTAGAATCATTACTTCAATTAAAGGCTATAATTTTTATACAATTAACATTACACAGTAGCGTTAATCTAAAATATGGCAATTTAACTATAATATAAAATTTTCTCTCTTTTTTAATATTTATATAAATAATCAGTGTTAACTTCCAAGCTTTCTGAAAGCTGTCTGACTCGGGCCATGAAGTCGGCATCGTAACTGCTATCTGGTTGAGTTTGGCACGGACCACCGTTTGGATTCAGAAGAGGAAAGTTCCACCAAGGATTATCTTAATCAAAAATATAATAATTATTTTGCTAAATCTTTAAAAAAAAAAAAAAAAAATGAGTGTGTCAAACTTTGAGTCGGAGTTGAAGGCATTTTAGGTGGGGAAGAAAATGGTGTTCGAAAAACAACATTGGTCATTTTTTCTAAAAATTCATCCAATTGATGCAAAGACAATGCGTTATGGAGGGTCTCTAATGGACCAATTGGCGTTACACCTCCGCAGCTTTGAAGTCCTACTTTGTTTATCGGATATTTGAAATAAAATGAATAGTAAATTCTAATTTTTGTTTTTATTTACCTCCTATACTGCTACTGTTTGGCAATTCAATAATGTTTAATTCAGGTGCCGAAGAAGAACCGCTAATTACAGCTAAATAAATAAAATAATAATGAGTATAATTTTTTGGAACATTTAAAAATATTAACAATTAAGATTTTATAAATATTTGTACCGGTACTAAACAAACTGCTCGATGCTCCTAGTAAAAGTAATGCCTTACCTAAAATAATCATTAATTTTAATAAATTAGTATTTAAAAGAAAATTCGTCAAAAAAAAACAAAAATCATAACCACATTTAATGAAAATATTAACTATTTAGATGAGAATGAAAACATTTTTACTGTACACTCACGGGATTATAAATGCACTGTTAAGCAACTTCATTAATATTTAGAAAAACTGATACAACTACTAATTCAGTAATATTGCAATAACGTTTTTGTGCATTTATATTATACTGCCAACATTATTAACAAATTTATATGTGATTTTATTGAATAACACCAAGATGTTTGCCGCTTTCAAAAAATAAAAAAAATATATATAAAATTAGCTTTTAATAATTACAAATAGCAAACACCTTACTGTTTTCAAAAGGATAAGACGGAATTACTAATTTGTAGAGGGGAGATAGTTATAACTTGAGTCTTTTTCGTGCAATAAATATCACATTAAAGAGAAAAGTCACTAAGTCAAAGGAAAATACGGTAATTTCCGGTACTAAAATATTACATAAATATTAAACGATTTTATCATAACTTTCTTATTTTAAAAAAAATTCTAAAAACTTAGTGATTTTTTGTGTCTAAATGGCGACAAATACTAAAATAACCATTATTTTCTCGAGCAATATAAAGAATACAGTAAATAAAACAATGCATACAGAATAAAGATAAAAGCAAAATAATTGAAAAACACTCCAATACAGTATTATAAATATTATAAGCAAATCTATTGAATAAAACGCTACCTTAAAAGTTTTTCATATTACATTTTCATGCCAAGATTCTGCCAACTATAAACTCATGCTAAAATGTTCGACACCTACGTAACTAATTGAGAGAAATTGGATTTGAATAGACGGTATAAAATACATTGTCAACGGGATGTATGCATCATACATTGAGATGTGTAGGGTAATTGTTTAGCCTTACCATCGTCGGGATTACTCGTGGATGCTAAATGTATATTCAGATATGCAAACGTCTGCCCTGGGACCGAATGTCGATGGCGTCGAACAGTGGCTATATGTGTGCATAACCCAGCCAAAAAAAATAAACAAGTAAATAAAATCTCGACTTTCTATCAAATAAAAATGCATGCAGCAACTAAATAACCATCTATAAAACTAAAACCAGAACAACTTAAAAAAAAAAAAAATTACTGCATTTGTAAAAGTAACTGCAAAATAATAATAATAATAATAATGTGTCATCTGTATTATACTCCCGTTGTGTAATCGCTTTCAAGTGATGTTAATAATTATTTTATAAATTTCTTATAAGTTTTCCAATATTTATGCACTGTTCTTATTTATTTCAGAAATTTATGCAAATTCTGAGTAATAAGCCTTCAAGATTAAATTTTATAATTAATATTTCATAAAATAAGGTGCAAAAATCGTTAATTCATTGTAATACAACACTCATCAACCAACTTTCTTTTATTAAAAAATTATATTAAATTTATACCAATTTTTTAAAAAAGAAATTAGGATTTATAGTCGAAGGATCGTGAACTTTTATTATCTAGCATTTACGAGGCAATCAATAAATTTTAATTAAAATTAATCGTTTAGACCTGAGTGTTTGTTAGACCATGATTAATAAAAATAACTTTTACAACATTTTACAAGTAATTTCTCATGAAATGAACGCAGATTAACCTACTGTATGATAATAATTATTATTTTTAGCAAACGAAATCTCAAATACGGGTATCAGTTTTAAATTTAAAAAATAACTATTACGTAATATCGCTTACTAATTCTGTAATCTCGTACTTAACCTCAAAATATAAAATAACGAAATATAATTATTTTCTAATAAAAAAAAAATGAAAATTAATATGTCAATAATTTTCAATAAGTCAAATTTTAATCTCCTTATCATAATAAACTTCATTAATAAAAATTGTATTGGAGTTTTAAAAGTTAATAACAGAATTTTTTTTAATCAAAAAAGTTAACTTTTATTTATTTATTTTTACTTTTAAAAATGTTTTTGATTTTAAAGACAGCATAACAAATTCACACATGGACTCTTACAAAACTATAATTAACCAAACAAATGTTTTAATGGTGTTATCGAATTTATGAAGATTGATAATGCAAATCTACCTTAATATTTGTAGATTAAATTGGTTTCTTAACTGATCACACGAATGCACACAAGTACATGTACACGCACGTTCAAAACAAAAACCAAAAGAAGGTATTTTGTCTTTGAAACTGAGCCTTTACCTAACTGGGATAAGTGGACAACTTTCTCAGTTTCCACACTGTGAGGCCGACCACAGTAGGATAAACTACGCTGATAGCTTCCGAGAAAAGGAATGTGGCTGTGACCGGGGTCAACTCGGACAGCCATAGCTAAAATTTATAAGAATTCAATCATCATAGTCATTTAGCGTTTAAAATTTGCGGGACGGATAAAAAAGCACACCACTCCGATAAAACCAAAAGAAAATTCAAACAAACTCACATTCTTCAAAATTAAAGTATTATTTAAATAAAAAAAATCTCCGCACTTACATTTTGGCTTTTCTTTTAAATTTAACTGCTCACTGCTCCAGAGAACCTGGCTGATGGGAATTGGTTCAGACGATTTCATGCTACTTGCTCTTTTACGCTGACCGATTTGTGGTTCCGCCAAATGATCAGAGCACGAAGCACTTTCAGCACCGTTATTATTATTACTTGGCGATGAATCGCTAATTAAGTTAGAAAACGGTACAACTGGCAGAAACAAATGATTTTGATCCAATTTTTCGGTTGCTGGCGTTTCACCAATTATCTTATTTTCTAATTCCTTCTTATCCTGTTATAATAATTTAGTACATTAAAATAAAGTAAAATATTTTTAATTTGCTTCATTTACCGGCACAGAAGTAGCAATATTTCCAGCTGATAAATTACCACTTTTCAAATTGTATTCTTCCAACTCTTCGTCAATTCGACCCGATTTGTTGTCTACAGGTGTGATGGGAGATGGAAGAGCGCTACTACTTCCTAATCCTTCAGAACTCATAGCACTGTCTGTGCTGTCCCGTTTTTCTTTCTTAATTCCCACCGCAAAAAACTAAATTACTAATAAATTTTTATTTACACTTTAAATAGCAAGTAAAAACCGGTTCATTTCTCGATTGAGGTCGGAACCCAGGTCCTGGTGGAAGAGTTTTTTGCACGCAACACACTACACCGGGACTAAAATGCAATTCAATGTGAAATCTTTCTTCTGATGATGGATCCTGTAATTTAAAATGTATCTGTATAATATTTATAACAAAATTATTTTGTTCTTATAAATGTGAAATTACTTTAGTTGGGTCTTCGTATAACATAATCACAACTTGAGTCATATAATTAAGTTCAGACACTGCACTAACATACTCCATCGCTCTGCGCCATTGTTCATCCTCTTCTTCCTAATGTTTTTTTTTTAAATTTAAATTCATTTAAAAAAATATTTAATATTAAAAAAAAACTAACATTGACTAGCCCTCCATATCTCAGAACAGTTAGTAAAGAATGAATATGACTTTCGCTGGTAAAATATAAGCGAGTTCTAACGTGGCGACCAGGAGACGAAACACCATGTGAATAGCTTGAAATTAAAATTCAAATATTACAGCAAAAAAATAGTTTAGCAAGCTATAGTAGGCTACTGTATTATCATTTGCAATACATTGGATTAAGCCGATTAACAGCTTCAATTTCATCTTCCTGTTCAACATTTCTCTGTAAGTCGGCTCTAATTTTTTTGAGCAAAGGTGTACAAATTCCTTGAGCAATTGTCAGTTTTTCCTGACTAGTGAGACCGTATTCCTAAAATTGAGAAAGCAAAACGTTTGTGGTGTAATGCTTTCTTTTCAAGAACGATTATAATTACAGTACCTGTGGAACCACAATATCAGCTAATGCCTTAGCATACATGTACAATTCAATAGCTAATTCAAACTGTAATTTATGCTGATTGTGTTGCAAATCGTATTTAATGCAATCGAAGATATCAGGAACTTTACTAATATCAAATTCGTTAGTTTTCAATTGAAAATCTTTTTCCAATTTTCCCCAACGACGTTGCATGAGATCCCATGTTTCTCCATGATAAAGTACAGCATCTTAAAACATTTTATTATTTACAAAAATATTTATTGAAAAATCATAAATGAAACCTCTGGTTTTACGATTGTCCCTTTTATTTTTGATAAGTTCCATTAAGTTCTTGACTAGACCGTGTATGTGTTGGCAGGCTTTGACTGGATTAGTAATAAGTTTTAAAGCATTTCTAATTGAAATGGCATTTGTCGGATTTAATGCTGATCTGTCCTCATCAGTTAGATCTCGATCTTGTTGCATTAACTCATGAAGACGATCTTTAACCCTAATTAATTTATAAAAGAAATACACTGCAATAAAAATGATATTTTTTTAGCAAATTGTATTGACTTACATATTTTGATATTTACTAGAGTCATGGTCATTATCTAACAAACCATTAGTATTTGCAGACTTAACCATTTGGACTAGAATCGGAGTTAGTTCGCCCTCTAATGCCAATAGACCCTAAAAATTGGTATATACATGTAATTCAATTTTTCTAAAAAAAACTTAATTCTAAAAACTTAATTAACCTTAGCAAAAGCTGCAGCTGTCATTTGTACTCTTCCTTCATCTGACGCATAAATTTTCAAATCGTGTCTGTAGGTGCTGTGTAATCGAAGTAAACCTAATCCTTGAGTGCCAGCATATTCGCCTTGATGATTTTTAAAAAAATAGAAAAAAATGCAATATTACGGTAAAACATAATTTACAAATACTACACTTTAATTACTACTCTGTTCAATGTGAACGTACATAGTCAGTAACCGCAAAATCACCAGGACATGCCATTTAATTGATTTCATTCAGCATACATATAGAGAAAAAAAAAAAAGAAAAACACAAATTTAACAACGCAAATAAAACTTTATGAACATGCCAAAAAAAAAAAAAATACAACAAAATATTATGTCATTTATTTTCATTGTCAACCAGTAAAATATTCACAACACACAATTTACAGTCGATATAATGCTTCATTAATAATATAGTTAAAATTTAATAAAATAAACAGAAAATTAATAACTCTTGATTTTTATTATTTTGCTTTACCGGTACATGTTAATGAGGACGCAACGGTTTAGTAATTAATTGTTCGTTTTTCTTTCTATATTTAATTTTTATCTTCATGAATAAATTTTAAAAAGTGAGTATTATACTTTGTTCACGTAATATATTAAAAATTCTTCAATATCACAAGTGCATAATATTAAGTTTTGATAACATTTGCTCATGCTTTGATGATTAATAAATAAGTACAGTACTAATAAAAAGCGCTTCCCTCACCATTTTAACTTTGTGTTCATATCTGAATTAAGGAAAAAGTTATTAAAGAAATATATATTATTTCACGAACCAATTTACTCTTTAAGAATTTTAATATCAGCTGTTAGTAGTTAATTTTGAATAATAAATTATTATTATGAACTCAAAGTTTGGGTCACTCAGCACACACTCTTAATGTGATGTTTGTTAGTAAAGTTTAAAAAATAATTTAAGTTCTAAAAGTTCTTTATTTAATAGTCCAAAAGTTCATTGAAAAAAAATTTATTTTAAGATACTAAATGGCAGAATTTTTAATTACGTTAAGGATTCATGCTGTTAAAAATTGTGACCCCTTCAGTATATTATTTCAGAGTTGCGCTTTAACTTGTAAAATAGTTGTAATAATTGTTAATAATTATTGTGATCGCTAATAAACGCCGTACTCTTGTTTATTTTTCCAATACACTCATACTCTCCTTTTTCAATTTACAAACAATTAAACAACTTTCAGTAACTAAAACTTCATATTGTAATGCTACCGGTATAAAATTAATGAAAACTATTTAAAAATGACAGTGATCAAGCGAAATAATAAATATATTTAAATAATTAAAACTTCTATTCAAAGTTACTTAATATTGTGTAAATGAAACGACAACACAATTATACATTAAGAAGTATATAAGTCACTTTAAAAAAAATCTCCGTTATAATTTTAAAAACGATTAGACTATAAATTTTTAAATGATCAAGACTGTTATGCCAATAAATTATATTTATTTTTATGAAGTTGAAGAGTAGCGCCTAATAACTGCAAAATTGGCAAACAATCTTTTTTATTGCAGTTATTTATTATTGTTTATTTTATTAATATTAATTTATACGCTGAAATCAATGTAGTAAATAAGATGATTAACACCACTGTTGTGCAAAATTCTGCAAAGCTGTAGCATGATCAGTTGGATTTTGTACGGTTTGGCTGATAAATTATTTTTGACATAGTTTGTCTGTTTTGTTTTGACAAAGTAACACCCATTAATGATATTAGCAATGTCAATTATTATTACGACTAGACTTAAGAGAGTTCAATTTGAAAAAATAAACAAGTTACACTCATTTAAATTCAATTCGTTTAAAAACACTTGGATTTTTTTAAATAAAAAAAAAACAAAAGTACAATAAAAAAAATGTGCGTCGGTTTGTTAAAATTCGATGCAAAATACAAAAATCTTCATCAATATTTGTAGACATCAAAAACTGTGCTTATTTTACAAACCAAAAAAAAAAAGTAATAATAATAATAAAATAAAAAACGAAAAAGAAAAAAAAGAAATAAAAAGTCTCACTAGCAAAATTAACGAATCACGACACGTAGTCAGTTAAAGCCTTCGATTGCAAATGTGTGTGCTGTGAGACTAAAGGAGGGTCACGCCTACCTTGTCCGCCGGGATACATACACCTAAACACTTTGCCAAGAGTTTCTGCCTGTACTCTTCCAGCTGGAGTTAACTCCCCGCCCCATTTCAAAATCAACACTAAAGAAGGCTCCCTTGGTGAATCTATTATATTGGCAGACATAAATACTAGTTCAGAAGATTAAAATAATTGCAGACAGAAATATAATGATTACGACGCACCATCATCACTACTTGATCGCCTCGGTCTACCTTTTGGTTGATATTTTAATTGCACTTTGCGATTAATCCCGGAAAAATGTCCATACCTAAAATAATCCAAAACATTAAAAAAAATTTAAAATAACTATAGTTTAATTTTAAAGTTGAATATAATTGTAAATTATTTAGAGCTTAGTCGGTTAAATTGCTAGATTCCAAAAATATTTCCCTATTTTCTTACATTTCAAGAACCTGTTTTAACTGCTCTAATTTAGATTTCTTTTCTTCGATTTCTGGATCTGTCTTATGATCAATTTCAGACAGTAAAAATCTAGCAATATCCAAAACTTCCTGCAAAAAAAGTGCAAAACAAGTTATTTCATTATAGCGAGCTTTATAGTAGGCCTACGGTATCAATTTAATTCTTTTAAAAAAAAACTCTAACCTGCAGTTGTTTGGGTTTTTTTAATTTAACATGTCCGTCTTTAAATCCATCGTATTTTTCAAATATTTCAAAAAATCTATTGTAAAATTATTTAATTAGTAGAATAATGATTTCTGAAAAATGAAAGGGAATTTAAGACAATATTTACTTTGGATGTTTAACTTCCATTTTCATTTTTTGCTTAGGAGTTCGATCACCGTGCCTAATAACTGCAACTACACAACGTAATTCCATCCTAAAATATTATAGTTTATTTTTATTATAAATTTATTCAAGTAGGCATATTTGATAACATTTATCTACATTTTTCCAAATGTTGTCGGCACAATAGGTGGGTCATCCAGCTGAAAAGGTATAGACCACGGAATATGCAACTGAGGAGCTAACTCCCTCAATATCATATTACTAAAAATAAACGGTAATTAAATTAATTAAAAATTATTTAAAGCGCTAAAAAAAACATTTGTAAAATACATAATCATTTTGCAACAATTTAACGTTACCCCAATATTTTTGAGCAGTCGTCATAATATTTCATAGAATTCTTAACAAAACTAAATCCATTAACATCACAAACGTACGATTTTCCATTTGCTCTTAGCAAATCGAACCCGCACACAGTTTGCTAAAATAAAAGCAAAAAATTAAATTTTCTTTTCTTGAAGATTTACTAACAAACAAACCTTGAAAGCCAGACAGACTTTCCTAGCAATAAGTTTCTCGATATTGCTAAGAATCACTGGATACCTTACTTCTTTTCCTTCACTATCTCTTTCGACCTTGCCATCTAAAGCCGGTGATTTACGAGCTTCAGCGTGAGCGTAGTCCAAACCGACGGTGTAAACCTTAAGAAAAACAAATTATTGTACGCGAAATATTTTAAGATAACCATCATTGAGTTACCTTGACATCAGTTCCATCAGTTGGCATAAAATCCTCGTATATATATGACCCCGTCTTTCGAATTCTACTTTCTGGAGAGTAAACGCTGCTCCTGCTCCCAATCTGAAACGCGCAAATTAAACTTCACTCTATAAAAAAAATTTTAAAAAACAACTAACTTTTCTGAATAATCTTTGGCTGCCCCCTCCCGCTGATGTAGGGTAATAAATATAGATATTATGATCTTCAGCCGACACCGGTTTTTCCACAAATGGTTTATTAAACACCTCCCCATTAACTTCAACGTGATCATCTCCTTCCACTAATTCGTGGGCTTAAAATAACAACAAAAAGCGTTACAACTTTTCAGTAAATTTTAAAAAAACATTTAAAAAAATAAATTAACTTAAATTATAAACTATATATTCAATATATTTCAATCAACAAATAATATTTGGGATTTCCTGTTATTGCTACATCATTGACAATAAGTTGACACGAATTTTACTTTAGCTATGCTGCAGGCCTATTACTAAAAAAAAAAAATGTAAAAAGTATTTTCCCAAACTACTGTATAACAAAGGCTTATTAGGTGTTTAGAAGTTAAGAATTTTAAAGCTACGTTTCTTTTTCTTGCCCTTGGAAAGAAGGTCAAAGCAATAATAAGCACGTAAAATAACTTTCGATTCTAGTCCGTATTATAAGTTCATAATTAAAAAAATTGGTAGACCTTCAATTTGAAAAACATTCTTGTAATTGTTGTTTTTTTTTTAAAAAAAATTAAAAGATTGAAATTAGCTTTATCAATTAAATAATTAAACTTTGAAATGATTTGCGACGATTTAAAACTGTGACAAGATTTTCAAGACCTATTTTTAAGAGTGGGACATAAATTAATAAGCAGTACACATTCGCCTTTCTAAAAAGCATCAATCTCTAATTTACTAGTGTTATATTGTAGCAGTAAAACAGTCAATTTTGTTAAAATAATAAAAGCAATTCTTAAAAAACAAATGCACAATTAAATTACCTTTGGGATCTCTGGAATCTCTGTCTAAAATGGCAAATCGTGGAAGATCTATTCCTTCTTCTTGTAAAATAGCATAGACTTTTCTTCTATCTTGCAAATCATACTGCATATGTAAATCATTGATAATAAAAGGATGAAATTTATTAGCATAAGCCACAGCTTTATCTAGAGGGAATCCCTTTGAGTGAAAAGAAATCAAGCAATCACAACTTGGCCAGTTTTCAACAGGCTCCTAAAATATAAATGAATCATTATTAATTAAAAATTCTATGAAATCAGTTATGTAAAAGCACTTTTAAGATAACTTCCTCCGGAAAAATTACTGTTCTGATGTACTCAAACTCCTGTAAGCGTGTTAAAATTTCCCTCATCGGTTTGGATCTTGATTTTTTTTCCATGGCGCAAATGCCCACGATAACTTGTTTACCCTCCAGATCATTATCATTTTCGGTTGTTGAATAGCTTTGTCCCTGTAGAAGATCAGGATTATGTGTTTGGTAATAATACAAGTATTCCTGTAAGACGAGTACACGGTCATATTTAATATCACTCAAATACAATTTTATTAAAGCATCCAAAGGAGTTCTACCATCAAGTTGTCTACCGCAAAACTATCGCGTTATAATCTCAACTATAAACTACAAAATTTGTAAACAGCAGTTACAAATAAGAGCGCTAAAGTAATTTTAATGTTGCTTGAAAATAATGTAAGCGTTATTATTTTTTTTAAAAAAAAAATAGCAGTTAAAACAAAAATGCAAACAAAAAAAAAATAATAATAATTATACCATGTATCGTTGAAAATCGTCATCTACATCGGGTTCAATAATTTGTGGCACGCGAAAAGTATTACTTTCATCCATTGCTTGTATTAACTACAATGTGAAATAATAATCTAAAAATAAAAACAAAAAATATAAACTGTACTATAATACTGTACTGTATATAAAATAAAACTAAATTACTGTTTACATAATAATTGTGTAAATACACTTAAAATGCAATCAAATAAAAAAAGAAAATAAAATGAAATGAAATCAGAGCAAGTGGCATTAAGTATTTATTTAGTGCAGTCACGTCAAATTCAAAAATTATCTCAAGTAAACTGTATAAAAAATTTAAAAATTAATAATTAATAAAAAATTCACTTGTTTTATATAAAAATTTTTTAAATAGCATAATTTCTTCAGGTACATTAAAACACCAATAAAATCTATGCAAAGAAATCGCTTAAATAAAATTTATACAATACTGTATTAAGATAATTTAAATGTAATTATAGACCTGTCAACAAATTGAACCAAAATTCTCCATTAAGACATTAACTCAACATTTTGTTAACACCAAATTTAATACTGCGGTGCACTACAATAAAAAAAACCCACTAATAATGAAGATAAAAAAATTGTCGGATACTTCAAAAAAAACTATTTTCAATAACAATTAATATGTAATCAATTAAACTTTTAATTAGTTAATCAATTGAAATAATTAGCTCTTGTCATTTGTATGACAGAAAAACAACTAATAAATAAAACATTAATCACAGTGATTGATCACGTGATTGTTATATTAAAATAAATTATTGTAATAAAACATACCTTGTGATGAATAGCAAAAAAAAAAATAAATTATAAAAGTTTTCCTATAGCAACAGCGCAGACATATAGAAACGAGTTTTGAGAACGCAACGCGAAAACTAAACCATCTCCGACGAGAGGAAAATAAGCAAAGATTGTCTTTAGAGCAAACTACTCGCTTTTATATCTAAACAACCTTAGCATATTAACAATAATAGTAATAAAAAGAGAGATAAATAGAGTGAAAGAAAGAGAGAGAGAGAGGGAGAAAGTGAGTTTTTGTTGCGCTCTACGTTCCATGTTGTTTCCATTGATAATTATAATAGGTCAAGAACTATGTCTGATGAGGATCACCCAAAAATAATAAATAATTATAAGAAGAAAAAAAAATAATTTACCGAATTAGTGGGAAAGCTTGAATTATCTTCGGTGATGTTAAAAAATGAAGGTCTTCGAGCTTTGATACTACAATAGCCGTGCTCCAATTCACTGTATGACATAGCACCTGCACAAATTTCTTGGTTCCAACGACTCGACCTTTAAAAATGAAAACAAAAAAAATGTTAAAAAGTAAAAGCAAAAACACAATGAGTATAATTATCAAAAATATATGCAAAATTTAAACACATTTAAAAGTATTTAATTAATAACTAATACTCGTAAATAAATAATTTTTTTTTAAATAAAACTTGAGTTTTGTCTAATGAATTATTCATAAAGTAATTCTCCTGTTTATAAAATATCACAATAAATGAAAATAATTACCGTACTAATAAATTAAAATTTGACAACTGCAATGTTTTTAGTTTTCAAAATTAAAAACATACCATCATATACTGTACTGTAAATACAATTTAAATTTGATATAAATTAATCCCAATTTAAATCAAAATAATGACTTTAGATTACAATGTTTATCAAAATAGTGTACAGCACATGCACGTAAAAATGCAGTCCATGAAGAAAGAAGAAATTGATAAATGTGTTTACGAATGTAATAATTTAAAAACAACATAATACTGTACTATTTTCATTTAATTGGGTGGAAACGTATTTACTACAATACTGTAAATGGAATTTGTTGTTACTAATGCTTAGCGCTAAATACTCGTTTGACACACTTTCTCCAGATCAATATTTTTTCACTCTCTTTCTCATAATCAAAATTGCAAAATACAAATCTGCAACTAAATTAGAGCAGATTAATTCTTATATAAAATTATTTAGAGGTCGAATTGAATTAATGTTTAAAAAAAGTTTCTTTTTTTTTTTTTTTAAAAAAAAGTGATACAAATGATGTTTCAAAATCTTACCACACCTCTCCGCTGTTTTTTTCTTGCTTCAAATAATTAACAAGTCTACAAATTTTATATTTAGTCTTCATACATTTTAGACATAGAATTATAACTTAATTGACTACAATAATTATTATTTGTATTAACTTATTTATGCAACTCCTTTTAAACTCCTACCAAAGATCTTATACACTAAGATACGCGACTCCTATACCTTATACATGGGAGGAAAGGAACGCGCAGAAGTGCTGC
>JAQGAZ010002801.1:0-15161 GCA_034692225.1 Polydesmus complanatus
ATTTTACTAATTTAATATTGTAAAATTGGAATATATATTATTTTAGCAATGTGTCCCTAGGGTCGAGTTGGTTCAAGTTGCGCCCAAAAATTACCAAGTCTATTATTATTAAAGAGAAACCTTTGAGCAATGTAAAAATGACATAATTATCCTGTACAAATATAATTATTGGTAATTGAATAATGGAATACTTTTTTGGGGTAGTTGGCAATCGTGTTATCTGAAATAGGAGGAATTATTGGTCTCTGGATCGGAGTATCGGTTTTACTAGCACTTGAATTCATCGTTAAAATTTTATTGAAGGTTAGTTATGATTTTAGAATTACAATAATTTATTCATTTGATTGATTTGAAACTTTGTAGTTGTACAATTATTGATAAAGTACTTTTCTCGCAAACGGATGATACATGTAGTACAAGGAGTTATTTTCCTTTAATCACACAAATGTAAATGTTGTCATTATAGTGATGCAAAATATTATTGAAAAACGGTGAAAATGTAAATTTTAATTTAGCATCATATCTTATGCATTTTAATTTATGTAAACACAAACATAGTGCGGAATTAAAAGTTTTAATGCAAACTTTTGTTGTATCGCTTACTGGTAATTAACTCTCTAGTAGGTTGGAAATCACACTAGAAATCCGTCATTTTAACTTGTTTTTGTTCTTTGAACTAAACACCAAAGGGGTAGAAAAAACTAATTACTGCTGGATGGTCACTCTCTCATTGTTTGTGTATAAAAAGACCAATTTTTTTAATGTTGATGTGCATTTGAAAAGCAGCTACAGTATACTAATTCACTTTCAATCTATTTATAATTTTCTTTTAAATATTAGTTAAATATTCCGTCTAAAGCAATGATCGATTAACAATTAATAAATATTTGCTGATATAAAAATAAATAAGTTTGATAACTCATATCTAAGCTGCATTTCTATATTATGAGTAATAATTTTCAAAACGTTTTCTATAACTTTTTGATTAACATTATGTCTTACCAGTTATTTTCCAAAACGTAATAATTCAGTTATACCAACATTATTTTTTTGTATTACATTACAAAGTTTTATTGATAATGCGGCTGGGTTTAAATGTAAATATTTGAGCGGTTCTTTTCGAGTGTAGGTGGACAATAAGTTCGGATGAACCGAGAACAGCTCATCCTCTGTTGTTTAAACTTTAATTCCCACTCAGTGACATTTTGAAGTTTTAATACCAATAAGAGTTACTGAGTAAGCAATCTCTTTAATCTACGTTATTGATAAAGTTTTATGTTTTAAAAAAATTTATTTTGAAAAAAATAAGCTTTTTTAACGTTATCTATGGTAACGAAAACTAAAAAAATATCGATTTTGTGATTATTATTTTCAATAAAAACAACTACTGTATTTAATAATAAATAAACGTTTTTTTTAAAGCTAGCGTTAATATTTAAAAGAAAAAAAAAATAAATAAAAGAAAAAAAAATATGTTACCAAGGGCACGCAAAAAGTGTGTTTTTTTTTACTGTCCCGTTCCCAAGCATTTTCCTGTACGGTATTTTTAAAAAATCACCACAAAATATTAATCTCTCTATTTAAGATGAAGCGTAAAATTCTTGTCGTAACCATTAATTTAGTTTTATTTTTTTTATCCGTGGCGCATTTTGGGTTGTTGACCGAGACATTTATTAAGTACTTATAACATCATTAATAATTATTATGAAGATTTTATGGTTTGAAAATGTGCGCGTTAATTTATTGCACTAATAATATTATTGTAGGTGTCCTAATCTTGAGACCATGGAAAAAGAGCTGCAAGATCCATTTCCTTTGCCATCAGTCACTATTTGTTCTAACATACCGATCAGAAGAAATGAAACTGAGTTGAATTATGATTACAGCAATAATGGAGTATAAAAATGTTTAAAAAATGAATGAAAAGAAGTAGGCCTATAATATTTTTAAATTTACAATTCAGGATTTGAATTTGGAAAACTTGTTTGATGGTTTTGATCACGAACATGCTCCACTTACTTTTACTTTTCAGTGAAGATTAATTGTAATAAGTTATAGCAATATAATACTAATTTAAATTTTACTTTAGTGACACCGATAGATACAACGTAACAGATCTGCCAGTTTTAACGAAGGTAGTAGCGACTTACAATCGTTGTACATTTGTAGAATTACCAATAACTGTTTTAATTCATAGAGAAATGAAAAGGAAGTCATAAGTAAATTTGCGAAATTTGATGAGGGTCAGCGCTTTTTTTATTCGCGATCTCCTCACTATAAGATGCAGGTTGCGTGGAATACGGGAGCGAGAGATATTTAGTAATAATACTGTTATCGTTTGTATAATTTTGATTCGAAATCATTAACTGGTTTACAAATATTTCAGCATTGAATCCTTTGATTTTCAATGGATAGAATTTAACAATTTATATTATGGAAATTGCGTGACATTGAATTTAGAATTAGAAAGTACGAATTTTTATAATCATTTACATCTTGAAGAAGTGGGAGAACCACCAAAAGGTAACATTCACATTTTATCTAGCCTATTATACGTGCATGTCAATGATTAGAGATTTAAAACAGGAATGTTGGTAACGAATCTTATCTTGGAGTCCCGAAACGGTCTGCCCACCGTACAACCGGATATGCCGTGGCAAAACCAAATTATTGTGGTTCACGAAAAATATACTGAACCAATTTTTGATTCGAGAAATATCATTAAAGTAACAAATGTCAGCGACATTGTTTTGAGTTTGAATAAGGTTAGTCATATATTAAGCTCTTTAATTACTCTCAAAAATAAAGTTTAAAAGCTTGGGTTATTCGTTCCTATTACTGTATTATATTTTAGAATAGTTATGTTTATGAAAGAGACTGTGAACCTAGAAAAGCAACCGTCAAACAGGAATGGGCTCGAGGCGGGCAAAAATCAAATCGTGATTTTGTTTATTCGATTGAGGTACAGGCATAAATTATTTTTATTTACACAAAATGGGGTTTAAGTGCACATTTTCTCTCACCTTTTAACCTCTTTGTGATTAATTTTGATGTCACTAGTTAATGTTGGGATAAAAAGTATTTTCTATTAGGTTTTTCTATTTTGGCCATTATTTATTTAAAAAAAAAAAAACACATTAATTATATCAAATATTTAACCACATTAAGAAAATAAAATTATGTACCGGTACTGTAAGTTGCTTAATAAAACGCATTGTACCTATCATTATTCTCGCAAACAGACGCTGACTTTTGTGATATATGTAAAACTATTTCAGAAATGAATAATAATATGCATTATCAATACAGAATAATTTAAATATAAAAATAGCGTTAATTTTTAATATTATTTCACGATTTTTTGTTTCGTTTAGGCCTGCGCTGCTTCTTGCCTCCAAAATCTCACTGTGGAATATTGTAGATGTCAATTACCTCACCTATACTCACCTTTATCATTACCGATTTGCAGAGGCAAAATAGTTAACATTATTTTATCCGTTGGATTTCTTTTTTTTTTTTAATGTCATTTTTACAATAATTATTAGGTTGTCAAAAGATTCCAAAAAAAGCCCTAGATGAAATGTGTCATTGTCGAATTCCGTGCACGTGAGAACGATTGACGTTGCAAATTAAGTGATCTAATTATATTAATTAATTATAATTCAATTTTAGATTCTCAACGTTTAAATTAAACGAAAATGTTAGACCTATACTTGAAGATCCGATAGAAAAACTAAATTTATACGTGATTTTTAAAGCTAATCCTATGTGTTGATTTAACATTTTTAATTACTAATGCAATGTATTTCACAGGAAGCAAAATATTGCTACCATCAGAATTTATCTTTCAGCAGTTATAACATTTTAAACAGAGCTCGAGAAACCAAGTAGGCTACATTTTTGCTTTTAATATTATAATATGTCATTTTTAAATTTCTATGATGAGTTAATTATCATAACTTTACTTTGTGTTTTAGACGATTTCAAGTGGGGTACTCACTACGATTAGAAATAGCCGACTACCAAGTTCCCATTTATTATATGACTCCAATATGCAATGTATAATATGTTTCTTACTTTAATAATTATTATGTAATTATATGTATGAGTTTGGGATAGGAAGAATTAGTTTTAAGTCAACTTGGAGGAATTATGAGTTTATATGCTGGATGGTCAATTTTGTCCATTTGCGAGCTCATTCTTGATCATTTGCCATATTTAAAAAATATATTCACGTAAATTTATATTTATTATTTATATTACAATTTTATTCTTTTATTTATATATTTATTTTGGATTTTAGTAAAAAAAAGAAATCAAAAATATTGAAAATTATAATCGGTATGTATTTAAATGGCATTCAATCGACTTATTTCAAATGTTTGTCGGTGCAAATATTAGTTTTTTAACGCACGCATTGAATCTGAAAATATTTTCAACACATGAAAGTTTGTCCACAATTATTATTATCATTTTCTTTGCAGAAAAAGTCAAATTTTTGCTAATTTTGAAAAAACTGGTTTGGATTATGATAATTCTCATTTTGGTTTATAAATCATTTATTCAGTCGTTTGTGATTTTCGAGTCCTATTTAAAGTATAAAACATTAAAATTGTTTTCTTGAAAAATAAATACACGTATTTATATATTTTAGATTGAAAGTAGAAAACCAGGTTGAAGAATTAGATTATGTAGAATTTCCATCGGTAACCGTGTGCTCCAACAATATGCTCAAACAAATAAATACGAACGAAACAAATATTGCTAAAGAAAAATTTCAAGAGTTTGTGCAAAGTACGGATTATTTTGGTAAAATTTAAATATATGTATAATATATATTATATAATAATCTAAATGCTGAGTTCATTTCATGTTTTAGACATAATCAACATTTATAATGTGTTTGTGGTATTATTGCCAACCGATGTTCGCTTGCAACTTGGGCCAAATCTACACGAATATATTAAAAGTTGTCAATACGATTTGGGAAATGAAACTATTGAATGCAGGTGAAACAAATTTTTATTATTATTTTCTAAAATCGAACTTACAAACTTTTTTTTTTTTTTCAGCAATATACTAGAGATGCCAATAGGAGATTTGGGCAATTGCGCCACAATAAATCCTGGTTTATTGAACAATGAACATCGAGATCAATTGAATCCCAAAGGTTTCTGTAATCAATAATGTTAAAATCGTTTCGTTTCTCAATTTGCGAGTATATTCAGAATTGACTTTGGAATTGGCTTACACGAAGCCTTTAGAGCTGGAGCTGATTTACTCCACTGACATGTACGTGTTTGTTCATCAAAAGGGGTCGTCCCCCAACACCCAGCCGCTAAGTAAGGCCATTGTCATCAAACAAAACCAAAATATAACCATTGGATTTTCTTCGGTGAGTTTATACTCGTATAATACAGTACCGGTATATTTTTAATATACTCATGATATTTATTTCATTCGATATTAGACTATTAAGGAACGTTTACCCGCTCCATACTCCAGCAACTGCGTTTCTCCGCTGTTACCGGAATATCAGTGGTTGAATTTATTTCACACTCACGAAACGCAATATTTGTACACTAAACATGTAATTTAATTAATTTCTATATTTTAAGAATTAATTTAAAATATAGGCCTACATTATTCTAAAATAGGAATGTGAAACATCCTGTTTATTTAATCTAAGTACAAATCAATGCGCTTTTAATTTTGAGCGTAACTACAAAGGAAGAAGAGAATTTTCAGAGATAGAACTGCAATATGCAAATTTTACTGGTATTTTTTTTTTTTTTTTGAAACATTTTTACATTAAAAAATAGCGGTTATTTTTAATTTAATTTTATTTTCTTTGCACTCAAGACATGTCGTGTATGTATTCGGTGCTTCTTGGAAATTGTACTTGTCCATTACCCTGCAGGTGCCGCTTTGTTATAATGAACTATGATTTTTTTTTTTTAAATGTTGTTAATATTGTATTTTAATTAGCGAAACTAATTACGATCTCGATGTGAAAGTACAGTGGAAAAATAAAATGGTAAACCTATTATGTTTTCTAAATTCTAAAATAATGCTCCAAATAATTAATAAACTTTACGTAATTTTTATTTTAGTTTTACCAAAGACAACGCTCCGACATTTGGAATGTTTATGAAGAATAGTAATATTAATTAATTAATCAAAAAATTTAAAACTAAAAAATGCATTCTTTTAGCAACGTATCCCTAGAGTCGAGTTGGGTTAAGTTGCGCCCAAAAGTTGCCACGTCTGTTTTTATTAAAGAGAAACCTTTGGAAAATGTAGAAATGATTTTCTAATAAGAGATGGTTAACCTCTACAAAAGCAATTATTGATAATATTTACATATTTTTTCGTCTAGTTGGCAGTCGTGTTATCTGAAATAGGAGGAATTATTGGTCTGTGGACCGGAGTATCGGTTTTACTAGCACTTGAATTTATCGTTAAAATTCTATTAAAAGTAAGTAACTGTCGTGCATTAAATTATTTTTTTATGTGACTGATTTATTTGAACTTTTAGTTGTATAATTATTGATAAAAGTGTTACACAAATGGGTAATATTTCAAAGGATTATTTACCTTTCATTACCCTTTTTTTACCTTAACGCAAATTTTATTAAAAAATAAAAGTAAAAATGTAAATGTTAATTTAGCATCATATTGTTTTATGTACTATGTAGCCTACTACAGTTATATAAACACACACAAATTACATGTATAATTTTCGAAATTAAAAACTTAATGCAAATTTTGCTGTATTGTTTAATTAAGCCTTTAGTATTTTTAAAATCACTATACCATCGTCATCAAAGCTTGTGTTAGCTATTTAAACTAAGCACAGTAGAGTAATTAATTACAAAATATAATCGAAACAAATTATGGCACCAAAAATAAAAATTTATAATTATTAAAAAAATAAATAAACACAATAATTTTTTTTTCCTAAAGTTCTTACCTTAACATTAGGCCTATTTATTATATAAATTAAATGCCGTCAAACGCTTAAAATTATATCAAGCAAAAGAGCTTACTCGTAAACTCTCTTGTTTTCTTATTTAAAAATGAGTTTTATGCCCGACATCACTTAATCACGCGAAGGGTTTCTAATTTAATCAATCAAACGTTATCTAAAAATTATCAAATTTTATTCAATTGCCAAGTTTACTCTTAATCACCTGAATTCGAAGTTGTTTTTTTTTGTAGTAATTATTCTTATTGAAAGATACATTTTAAGACTATTCAATATGCGCCAGTCAGGCGCGTCATCCCAATTTTAGTGATTTGGAGGACGTTTTGGGGTAGAAAAGTTTTTGAAATTTTTTTTTTATTTTTATTATAAATAAAAGAGCATGAGTTGAAGAACCTACCGGTATATTTTCTGTAATTATATTTATTATTTCGACGTTTTAAACATTTTATATATGGACCGGTATCGTTTATAAAAATATTGTTATTTGTTCTAAGTTTTGATTTATTTATTTTAAATTCAATAATTGGTGACTTTTTAAATGCTGTTGTCGATTTTCAATAAATTAGTTTCTATTTACACCTTACATAATGGCACAAATAAGCTTCATTGATTTATTTGTCATTGGAATAATAATGATTAAGAAAACATTTTTTTTTTGTTGGTATGGTAACTAGTGTTAAGACATTGAGTTGGAAATCTAGCTAAATGCAGTGATTGCTATTATTTTCAGGAAAGACAAACATTCAATAATACTTATAGATATTTACGCGTTACCAAGGTCATGAGAAAATAATAATAATTGTATGTTGTACCGTCGCACAGCAATTTTGAAAACAATTCCGTTCATTTATAAAATCTCGGTAATAACGATGGAGCGTAATAATATTGTCTTAGCTTTAAATTTATTTTTATTTTTTTTATCTGTTGCACATTTTGGCTTAGTGGTGGATACATTTATTAAGTAACTTAAAAAATATTGACTAACTCGTATAAAAATTTTATCGTTTGCTATTTTGCGCGTTAATTTGTTTCATTATTTGAAGGTGTCCCAACATTGAAACTATGGAAAAAGAATGGCAAGATCCATTTCCTTTGCCATCAATCACTGTCTGTTCTAATATCCCGATTAGAAAAAACGAAACTGTTGTGAAATTTCACCACGACATTACTGGAGTATGAATTCTTTTAAAAAAAAAATTATTACGGTATTAAAAAAGCTGCGATACTTAATACTGTATTTACAATCCAGGGATTCAATTTGGAAAATTGGTTTGATGCTTTTGATTTAGAACATCTTCCACTTTCTTTTGTTTACAAGGATAAATTATTTTTTGGTGGGGATATCAATAATAAATCAATTTTAAAAGATGCTCCAATTTTAACGAAAGTTGTATAAATTATTTAAATTTTAGATATTTATTAATTACTGTTTTTATTCATAGAAAAATGAAATGGAAGTTATAAGTAAATTAGCAAAATTTGATGAGGATGAGCGATTTTTTTATTCTCGATTGCCTCACTATAAGATGCAAGTTGCATGGAATTCGGGAACGCGAGATATTTAGTAAATGTTATTATTTTTTTAAATGATTTGTCTCCAGTCAATAATTTACAGTTTATAAATTATTTCAGCATTGAATCTGTAGACTTTCAATGGATCGAGTTTAATAATTTATATTATGGAAATTGTGTGACTTTGGATTTAGAATTGCAAAATGTGAGCCCGCTCGGTCATTTAATAATTGATGCACTGGGAGAATCACCAAAAGGTAGAATTGCATCTTTTTACTAGCTATACACGCCAACGATTACAGATTTTAAACAGGAATGTTAGTAACGAACTTAATCATGGAGTCTCGGAACGGTCTGCCTACCGTACAACCGGATATGCCGTGGCAAAACCAAATTATTGTGGTCCACGAAAAATATACTGAACCAATTTTTGATGCGAGAAATATCATTAAAGTGACGAATGTCAGCGACATTATTTTGAGTCTGAACAAGGTTAATTAGTCATTTTGCTGTTTAATTCTTGAATGTAAAGGTTAAAATATTTTGTATTGTAGAATAGTTACGTTTATGAAAGAGAGTGTGTACCTAGAAAAACTAAAGTCAAACAGGAATGGATTGAAGGAGGAAGAAAATCAAATCGCGATTTTGTTTATTCGATTGAGGTACAGTAAGAGTAGGCCTATTCAATACGTCGGTATTACTTGCACATTTTTCCTTCTCCCATTCCGCTTATGCTATATTAATTAATGTTGATATCACTATTTGAATTCAACTTCATTGCAAAAGGGCATTTTAATAATGATAAAAAAAAAGTAAGAATTTAACATACCGTACACTATACGGTAAGCCAAACAATTTACTAAGTTTAGTAGATTTTCAAATAAAACATAGCCTATAATTCTTGCAAAGTATCAAATCTTTTATCCGAATTTTAGAAAAAAGGGGTTTTGTGTCTTCTAGGCCTGCGCTGCTTCGTGTCTACAAAAACTCTCCATGAAATATTGTAATTGCCAATTGCCTCATTTTTACGCACCCTTGACGTTACCAGTTTGCAGAGGTAAAATATCTAACGTTTACGTTTCTGATTAATTTATTGAGTGCCATTTAACAACTAGGATGCCGAAAGATTCCAAAAGAAGCACTAGATGAAATGTGTCATTGTCAAATTCCATGCTCGTGAGAAACGATTTCTCTTGAAATTAATGTTTGACAATTATGATAACCAATCCTAATTTAATTTTAGATTCTCAACATTTAAAATCGAAGAATCTATTAAACCTGCACTTGAAGATCCAGATGAAAAACAAAATTTTTACGTAATTTATAAAACCAATGTATAGTTTAAATGAATCAATTTTATTTAACATAATGTATTTTACAGAATGCAAAATTTGACTATCATATCATAGAGTTATCTAATATTTGTGAAAACTTTAAAGTTAGAAGTAATGAAAACAAGTACAATACTCATTATTATTATTATAATATTGTAAATTAATTTATACAATGAAATCGACACAACTTAATATGGTTTTTTAGACGATTTCAAGTGGGATACTCGCTACGACTAGAAATAGCTGACTCTCAAGTTTCTATTCATTACATGACTCCAATATGCAGTGTATGTATTATTTCTTAATTTCTTATGATAATATTTTTATATTACCGGTTTCAAGTCTTACAAATAAAATATAAAACATATGTTTTTGTGATAGGAAGAATTGGTTTTAAGTCAACTCGGGGGTATTATGGGTCTATACGCTGGATGGTCTATTTTGGCCATTTGCGAGCTTATTCTTGACCGACTTCATTACATAAAAAATATTTTCAAGTGAGTTTATAATTGTTATATATTTAAATTTACAGTAAAAATATTTGCCCTGATTCTAGTAAGAGAAAGTACTCAAAAATAATGAAATTATTAAACGGTAAGAAATTTAATCCACTCTAACTCATTCAAGCACTAACTCATAACTAATTCAAGCGCTTAACTTGGTAAAACGGTAATAATGCCTATATTAGCCACTGCATATAAACGTTAGGTTATAAATAAATTTTAAAACAAGTTATGACCTTGAAACGTTTAACTATGTTTTTCAGAAAAAGACAAATTTTTATCAATTTTGAAAAAAATTGTTTGGGTTGTTGTGCTTATCGGTGGTGTTTATAAATCATTTATTCAGTCGTATGTGATTTTCGAGTCATGCTTAAAGTAGAAAATATTGCAATTAACTGCTTTAGAAACAAAGTATATAGGCCTATTTTTATATTTTAGATTGAAAGTGGAAAATCAGATTGAAGAATTAGATTACGTGGAATTTCCATCGGTAACCGTGTGCTCCAACAATATGCTCAAACAAATAAACGCCAACGAAACAAATATTGCTAAAGAAAAATTTAAAGAGCTTTTACAAATCGATATTGATTTTGGTAAAATTTTATAGTTAAAATACAAACGCTTTTGTTACGGCACAAAATTTATGTTACAGAAATTGTCGACGTTTTCAAAGCATTTGTGGTTTTATTGCCAACCGATCTTCGTTTGCAACTTGGACCGAGTCTGCATGAATATATAAAAGATTGTCAATACGATTTGGGAAATGAAACTATTCAATGCAGGTAATAAAGATTTTTATTAACAATTTTTTAAGATCATACTACTAGCTTATAATTACATTAATGTTTTGTGAATGTTGCAATAATTTCGCATTTTTATTAGCAACTTAATGGAAATGCCTATGAGAGACTTGGGCAATTGCGCCACAATAAATCCTGGTTTATTGAACGATGAACATCGAGACCAATTAAATCCCAAAGGTTTCTGTAATCACTAATTGATACAATTGTTTCGTTCTTTAATTTACAAATGCATTCAGAATTAATTTTAGAACTGGTTTACACGAAGCCCTTAGAGCTAGAACTGGTCTTTTCCACCGACGTGTACGTGTTTGTTCATCCAAAGGGAACTTCCCCCAACACACAACCACTAAGCAAAACCATTGCTATAAAACCAAACCAAAATATAACCACGGAATTTACTCCGGTGGGTTTAAACTTCTAACCCAATTTTTACACATTAGTAATATTTAATTTATTCTACGAGTATGTTAGACTATTAAGGAACGTTTACCCGCTCCATACTCCAGCAACTGCGTTTCTCCGTTGTTACCTGAATATCAGTGGTTGAATTTGTTTCACACTAACAAAACACAATATTTGTACACTAAACATGTATTTGACTTGATTTTAATGTTTTTGATGCTCAAACTGTTAAAGTGCACATCATTTTAAAATAGGAATGTGAGACATCTTGTTTATTCAACCTGAGTACAACTCACTGCGCTCAAACCTTTGAACGCAATTACAAAGGAAGAAGAGAATTTTCAGAATTTGAACTACAACATGCAAATGTTACGGGTACATGTAGTTTTCTTAAAACAGTTTTTACATTATAAAAAACAATGTTTTTTGTTTATTTAATTTTATCTCCCTTGCATTCAAGACTTTTACTGTTATGAATATATGTTTATTGAAAATTGTACGTGTCCATTGCCATGCAGGTTTGGCAAACTTAATTATTTATAAAATGTATGATTTGAATATTATTTTAAACATTGTGTTTCAACTTTCAACTAGAGAAACTAATTTTCATCTCGATGTTAAAGTGCAATGGAAAAATGAAAAGGTACTGGTAGGACGTTTTTTTATATTGTGAAGGAATAATTTATAGATGATATTTTATTGTAGTTTTACCAAGGACAACGCTTCGATATTTGGAATGTTTATGATGAATAGTAAAACAAATTTATTAATTAAAAATTTGAAATTGTAAAATACTGTACATTCTTTCAGCAACGTGTCTTTAGGATCGAGTTGGTTCAAGCTGCGTCCAAAAGTTACAAAGTCTACTATTATTAAAGAGAAACCTTTGAACAATGTAGAAATAATTTTTTAATAATAATTATCTAATAACATAAATTACTGTTAAACTATACAAAAGCAATAATATTGTTGTTCTTATAATATTTTGTGCAGTTGGCTGTCGTGCTGTCTGAAATCGGAGGAATTATTGGCTTGTGGACTGGAGTATCGGTTTTATTGGTACTTGAATTTATCGTTAAATATTTTATTAAAGGTACGTCATGGCTTATGAATTGGATTATTTTTTTTTAATTTATTTTAATTGAAATTTTAGTTGCACATTTGATAACATTTTTTTGCAAACCGTTATATTAAGGTAAGCCTACTGGAAAAAGTTAAAATGTTTATTGGTTTATTTGGGTTTTTATTTTCCCATCCTGAATTTCCTAATTCTGGTTAACTTAACATCACATTGGGCTGCACATTATAATCTATCTATCAACTGAATGTAGACACAAACACGTAAATATAAATATGTAAAATGTTAGCTTACTTTTAATCATGGAACTCAAATTTACCTCAAATTTTGTTTTACTGTAAATTTAAATTTATTTACCATTATAAATTTATTTTTGTTATCCTACGCTATTTGATTTTTTCAATAATTTTTTTTTTTTATTATTTTATTAAATTTAAACAAAAAATGCAGTAAATTTTAATTAGTTGGGAATCACTATGAATGCGTTTGCTTTTATAAACTCAACAAATACAAAGTAACTAATCCGGAGAGATTTATTTTTTGTTTAAAAGTAATTTATTCTCCCGTCTTCTTTTTTTTACACTGATTAAAATGACAGTGTTTACCGTCTTTGACCGTTGCCGTTCAGTGTTTTCGACATGTAAGGGCTTGAATACCGTTTAGTTTCAATAACGAGTCCTTTGGCAAAAATAATATTACGAGTAATAAGAGGTTTGAGACTCAAGAGGATTTTCCAAAAAGTCTACCGAAAGTTGATAGCGCAATAGTGAGCATCACGTGCATCCGAAACTAATATGTGGTTGCACATTGGGCCAAGTGTCATTCGACATAAATAAATTTCTGAAAACTTAAAACAAAAAAACAAATTTATATAGGGTTCAGATTTTTTAGCGGCCCGGTTTTCTAACAAAAAATAAATAAGGTCAAAAATTATCAAATTTAATTTAATTTTCAGATTATTTATGATATAATCACTTGAGTCTAAACTTTTTTTTAACTTGTTTAAAGTTGAACGTTAAAGTTAAATTTTTAAAAAATATTAATATGATAACACCAATCAGTCTAGGGATGTTGATTTTTGATAAAATATCATTTTAATAATTTGAAATAACGGGAAAAAATATCTATATATCGATTATCCTTAAAAAAATTGATGCTGAAAAAGTGAAGCTTTTTTTTTTATTATTTTTTACATCGATATATCAGGAAAAAAAATATCGGTTAGAAATGTCGATATTTTTTTTAAAAAACCATTGATATTTCGATATACCTATCGATATTTTTTTAAAACCCTTTACATCAGAATTAATGATTTTTCGGACATCGGAAATTTTGCTAAATATATATTTTTTTATTATTAAAAATAAAATAGCGAGAGATAAAAAAAACTTACTTGCTTTTGAAGTTTAATTTATTATCCTTACGTCTTAAATTTTTTTTTGTATCGTTCAAAAAAGTAAATTTTGATTAGTTAATTTTAAATTAAAGCACCTGATAACTTTCAATGCTGTTATCACTAATGATTTTCAATGCATTAGTTTTTATTTACAACGTACAGTAAATATCGGACGTAAATAAATATATTTATTTTCTCCGTATTATATTAATATTAATAAAGGTAAGAAAACAATTTTTTTTTTTGTTGTTGATATGGTAACGCAAGCTAAAACATTGAGTCGAAAATCAATCCAAATGCAGAGATTGTTGACTAAATCCAGAAACGATTGAAATTATTATTAAGCTGTATTAAAGAAGGAAGGAAAAGTGGGGGGAGGGGTGAAGCAATTACAGTATTTTTAAATTTTGAAATATAGCAGCATGCTTGTATATTAACTCATGTTCAACAAGTGGGCCTATCACATAATACAAAGAGTTTTTAAAGAGGTAAGTACGTTCACTTTTTTCATGGCAGATTTTTAAAATTTAAAAATATGATATTTACATAATAGCCTATTTAAATTAGATTGCAAAAGTTGGTCTTATTATTTAAAACCATATAGTGCATGAATGAATAAATTATTGCACTGTATAGAAATGGTATAATACTTACTATCTAAGTTTATATTATCAACAATTATAATATTAGCTCGTATTTTTTAAAAAAAAAAAAATTTTTAAAAGCCGAAAGTCTATAAATGACGCCAAGTAAATTTAGAACTCTCTCTCCCCACTTTTGTCACAATGGGTCACAAAAAGTCAGACCCCACCCTTCGAAAACTGAGTCGAAAACATGAAAAATTAAGTAAAACTTGATTTTTTTTAAGTAGCACATTTTGATTTTTGGTTTGACGTCATATTTTTTAAACTGCCCTCCCCCTCGTCAAACATCATTACAAATGTGCGTGGCGTCATTCATGACGCCCGCACCGCTAGTTTTAAAAAACTAAAAGAAATACTCTTTTAATGCACTAAAAAACAAAAAATAATTTTTATTAATTTTATTAAATATAGGCTACACATTTTGTTCAATATAATTTTGTACAGATATAATTTAATTTTTTTTAATACCTGGTCTTAAAATGAGAATAAAATGAATTTTGA
>JAQGAZ010002802.1:0-15155 GCA_034692225.1 Polydesmus complanatus
TGTTAATAATTTATTTAATTCTATTTAGTCAAATGGAATAAAATTCTGTTGAATAAAATTCTGTTGAATAAAATTCTATTTAGTGAAACTAATGAAATTAAATAAACTTCATTCAAAAAACTCACCCAAACCTTAATCGTTTAGGATATTTTTTAAAAAAGGAGATGACCATCGAGTATAAAGAGAGTTCAAAAACGCGCTTTTCAAAAATCAATAAACAGATAAAAACAAAAATAGTGCTACAAACAGATTAAAGAAAAACCATTTCAAACGAAAAAAAAAGTTTTCAAGTCTTTAATTTTTAAAAGGAAGAGAAAAAAAAAAAAGCAAAACGTTGCAAAAACCAATTAATATCGTTAAAAGGAGAGCTAAAACAGCGGGGGAAATGTTGAATTCAGCTTTTAAACAAGTTCAAAAGCTTTCAAAAAGCGTTAAAAATATTAATCAAGAGACTCAGACGCTTTTAAAAGGCTTAATAGTATGAAAAGTCATCCACTCTCATTAAATGTGCTTAAAAATCAGGTTAATAAGCCATTCAAAACAACGGGATATTTTTCTTCTTTTTAAAAAAAAAAATATAAAAGTGAATAAAAACCCGTTCTCTCTTAGATAAAAAGAATAACTCATAATAAAAGGCCCCAACCACAACCATGCAGACCCCGCCCAATCCCTTCCCTCCCTAATTTCATCACCCATTAACAGCGTTTATGGTCTCAATCAGCGGATCACAAATACACTTTTAATTGCGAATAAATTTACTAAGGCGTGAATCAATAGCTTCATAAATCTCTCGAGACTTTCTTCGCCTTCGCGCCTGCGCACACACCTCTCCTCCTCATCATCAAAGTTACTACTAAAGTAGGTTAAAAAGAGCAGAATCACGTGGAAGGGAGTGAAATTAACTTTTTTTTTTCTTCTTCTTTAGATTTTATAACAATGCTCTTCCGCCTACATTCCCTCGCTCCATCTCTTCTCATTTCACACTCAAGTGCGAAGAGACGGACCGTTCGTTCGTTGTTGTTTGCAGACGTTCTTTTTATCTCCCGCTCCGTCTGCGTGAGATTTCCCGCCCTGACGTCATCCGGCGTCAACACAGCGAAGAAGAGTCAGGTGAGCGAACGGCCTTGACCATATTGCGGCTGGTTGGCAACACTGCTGGGTGTACAGGGAGGGTTAGGTGAGTAGGTGGAACCGGGGTAACTGACTCCACCCTTCCAATCCCCGTTGCATTTTAAGTCCCTTTTCCAAACGCCCTCTCGCGAATCACAAGAAGAAACAACAACAAACAAAAAAACATCAGAAAAAGAAGTAGCATCCTTTTTTTTTTCTTTCAAATTTAGATCTTGTTTCTCAAAAACAGAAAAAAAACAATGTCAAGATTTTTTTTGATATGTATATATTATACAGTAAGTTAGAAAAAAAAAATTCTATGGAGAAGAATGAAATTTAAAAAAAATATCAACAAGTTGATCTAATTTTTTTCTTTTCCTTTTCTTTGTAAACAAATCTGCTTATTATTTTTTTTTCAAATAACATGTTATCGCAATTATTTACACAATTGTCTGGACGTTAGTTTTACACTTTAGAATTAAATAATAGCGCAAAATACAGTACAACCTCTATTTTATATTCCCGCTTTTACCGTTCAAAAGTTTTTTTTTATTCTTATACACTGTACTGTATTTTTTTATGTTGGCTAGCCGTACTCAAATATCCGTAAAAAAAAAACCCCCTAAGTTATTGGTAGGACATCCGGCATTTACTGTATTACGATTTAACTTTAAAAAAAAAACCACGCATTTCCCCCATTCGTTATTGCTCTTTCCTCCACGGTCGCCATTGAAACCGATAGATCGGGGTTTCATAAGACGCACGCAAGATTTATCTTATACCAGCCATTAAAAAAAATAAGTAGCAAATTAGAGTTTATAAGACGACGGTCCTCCTCCCACGTTGTGTGTGTCACGTGATCAGATGAGACTGTCCCATCCAACACGAAAGCTCGCTGCAGCTGATTCCGCCGAGACGAATCCAGCGCAAAATTACACGCTATTTATTAGACCCAGCTCTCTATTATCATCATCCAATTATCAATTTCGTTTCTTAGACTTATGATTAACTAAACAAACGTTTCAGACTATCCTACGCCCCTCGTCGTTCGCGGTGACGGCTCAAAATAACTTTTGCGGCTACCCAAGTTGCCGTGACAAGTCGCCTAAATATAGGTCCCAAAAGGATTGTACAGAAAAATAACTTAAATAAACTTTTTTTTTTTTTAGCTGACTTTAGAGTAAGCTTTTGCGCTGAAAATATAAACTCCCTAAACTCTGACAACTACAGAACTCATTAAACAATTAAAAAAAAGCAAGTTGTTTAGCTTCAAAAGTCATATAATGCTCAATAAACTCTAATAAGTAGTCGCTAAACAATAAAAAAATTACTTAATTAAGCACTAATAAACACTCCATGGCACTACATTTTGCTTAATTCTCACGAAATATTTTTTTAAAAAAAAATTACTAGACCAGAAATATACTGTAATTAAACTACACAAATACTGATTAAAGTAAAAGATCTGTCACAAAACTCTTGTCACTATATTTTTCAAACGCACTCTAAACTACCCTTTAAACTCTAAACCTTTAAAGATGCACTGAAAATAAAAACCAGAGTGTAAAATATTTTGTCAAAACTAATATTCCAATTGCAATAAATGCGATATTTCTCCAAAATTTCCCCTTTATTTTGATAGCCAGTAATTTTTCTTTCGAGGGTAAAAACGACGAGTATCCGGCATCCAAAGTAAAATTTAACGTCTAAAGTACGACCGGAAATGCAATTTAATTCCAAGTTTTGCTAATTATAATAAAAGCCTGAAATATTCTAACTCCCCTTAAATTTCTATGCTTTTCCATTAAAAACGAGAAAAAAGCAGCTCGCAAACTACTGATCGGATCGAAACGAACTGATCAGAGCAGAGCGGATATCCACGTGTCGGGATAATCCATCAAGTTCAATAACAAAAACAAATGTAATACTGTACATGTACATGCATTTCGTTTCCACCCAACCATTTGGTTTTATTTAATCTCCAAATTTCATTAAACAGAGTTTGTTACAACATGTAACTAATTAATGTTGTTGCTATCAAAGTCAAAGAGATTAAAATAAAAAAAATTAAGAAAAAGAAAACGACATTACGGGCCTGCGCATAACTTTTTAAAAATCGTTTTTAAGTTTTTATATTGTTTTCTAGAAATTATAGTTACAGTACTAAATCTTGTCTGAGTAATTTAATTTCGTTTAATAAAACCTTTTTTTTTTTTTTTGTGTGATGATAGAAGTCGCAGAACTTTAAACCAAGATTAAGCAGTTTAAACTAGATTAAGACATTTTTTTTAGCAGCCATTATCCATAATTATAATTATATTACTATTTTCTCCAAACGTGCAACTCTTTTTATCAACCGATTAAAAATGACCGTAGTTTGTTGACCGCTTATAAAATCAACGAATCGTCATTAATTCGTAACCTAAAATCCAACGGCGCATGCGCAACATATTTCGCATTTGCCATAAGAAATTATAACTACCGTAGCCTACAGTATGTCCTGTGAAGTATATGTTACGAAAACGTTTTGCAATTAGATGAGCATAATTAAGATAATTTATTGCGCTATGGTCAACATTTTCTCCTACCACTTTTAAAATGCAAGCGGAAAATCAAAGAAAAGCATATTCCAATGTATTTTGCATCAAATAAAATAAAATATTGTCTCATAATAATTAGGCCAATACAAAATTTTTTAATCATAAACATTTTATGGCATTTGCAAAGACTATTTCCATCTTGAATAGCATGCTTTTCCTTAATCATCAACATTCAAAATTTTAAAAATCTTTATGTACTGTATTATTGCAGAAAAACGCTGGCAATATATTTTAAAATCAGTACCCAAACTGACATTTAAATCGCAGTTTACATTGAAAATAATTTCCTAGGATAAGATACGGTATTTAAAACCGTTTTATATTTTTTTTCTGAATTTAGCTCTCATCCATCTATTATCCGTTATTAAATTAAATTAGAATCGATCATAGCATTTTGAAGTTTTGCCATCGTTTAGCTGTGTCATTCACGCTCCACGCGCATGTTTTCTGTGCAAATCAACTACGATTTACAGAATGTTGCATTAAAAGTAAGAATTAACAAAGTTCAAATATTAACTGCAAATTCATTAAATTAAATACGAAATAAGTTACAGCATTTAAAAAAAAATTGATTTTTGTTTTCAATAATATAATAATGGCTCAGACCTGAGGTAAATGCTGCGTCTCTTCGCAGAACTTTCAATACGAATTGCTTAAAATAAAATTGCGGCTTATCGCAAAAGTTTTTTTTAAACCAACACGCGCACATTTTCAACCGAAAGTACTGTGTTAAAACTTCTCGTTTTACACAATCATCAAAATACTGTACAGCCATTCTTTCATAAAGTATTTCACGGTTTTTAAATTAATTGAAACCAAACACTGCATTTAGCGAAAGTTTATTATTAAACGAACGGTATTACCCCAAAAACTTACCATAGAAAGGTCGTTGCTGTTTAATCACCGTCGCTTAATACACTCGAATTTGCACTAGTTCCAAAACCTATTGTTCCGGAATTAAGACCCGCTTCTTAATTATCCCACTTGTAGGAACGAACGGAATCCGGCGTAACGCGACTTCGTAATAGCCTTCTATTGTCGTCGGTTACGTGGCGCACTCGACGAACCGGTGACTTAATAGACGGAGCACACCTCCCATTCTCATGCTAATACTTAATACCAGAGAGAGAGAGTGTGTGTGTGTGTACAGTATTGAAATGCGAATCCCGGTCCCCTGGATAAAAGTGCCCGGTCCAAACTGGGGGAAAAGAAAAAAAAACGCTGTGCGTTCGGTAAGCAACACGTGCTCAAGCCGTGTGCAATAATAACGCAATGGATCTCACTCTCTGTCTATCTTACACACACCCCACGACCTATGAACTCCTCCATTTTCGTTCTTAGTCCCTCCTTTCTTTTACCCCCACCTCCCAACATCCCCCTCCCCTCAACATTTTCGACTCAACAAACAACAACATCGCTTCTGCTACAATTCGCCCCCCTTTTTCTTGTTTATGCCACCCCTAACTCCTTTCCTCCTAGCTTAACCCCTACCCTAATACCCCTACACTCACATTCCAACCTCGCTCACTCACTTTTCTTCGCTCAACCCCCCCTTCTTGCTGTTCACTCAAAAACAACGCGCTTATCTCCATGCCAAACAACCCCTACATTCGAACGCGCATGCGCATCGCGGTTTGTCTCGCAACAAAATTGCATTCAGGGTGGTTAGATACGTATTAATATCAAATAATATTAATTAGTCTACTTAATTAAAAAAATCTACATTAAGTTTTTAAATTTACATAATTATATTGAAAAACAGTCTACAGACATTTTAATGTATGCCTTCAAACCGACGATATAACGTAATTTTACCTTTTTCATATTTTATTTGATTTTTTCGATTAAAAATGAATTTATATAATATAAAATTAGCATATTTTTGTAGGGATTTTCAAAATCATTTAAATTTATGAGAAAAAAAAAATATCTACTGTCGGTGCTGTACGCGTACTGTATTTCAATTATCGGTACAGTATTTATTTATTTATTTTTTTTAATTGAATTTACACTTTGTTTTTTTTTTGGTTTTTCAATAACTGTTTCAACTTTCTGATTCATAAAAATACGTTATATGGAATTTGGCAATCCATTTTCAATTTGTACCGGTATATAAAAATCTTTCTTCATTCTCTCGATTTTGCGTTTTTCATAAATTTAACTCAAATTCGCAATTTATTTTAAAATTTACAATTCACTTTTCAAAATACCCGGTATTCATTAACATTTTTATTTTGTGAGATTTTTAAATACAAAGCAATTTCCCATTTAAAAAAATCCCTTAAATTTTGAAATTTCGTTTTGCAAAAAAAAAAAATAATAATACTGTAATAAATAAATAATCTCAATTTATCATTTCACTGAGCAAAACAAAACGTCACCATTTCCCGGTGTAGCTATTGCTTTTATAGGATGAGTTAGCGAACCTTAAATTCGAAGTGATAGTACCTCATGTTCGCAATAGGCCCTTTGGTGAGAATGTTGTGAGTCGGCTGAGCTAGTCAGTGATCGTCTGAGCGTGTCGCTTGATCCTTCGGTTACGTTAACGAGCCGGTGTCCTCACAGTTCTTTCAACGAGTGAATGTCGTCGTCGATCGATAACGATTAACGAGGCAACTATCAATCAGTTCATCAACGCTATCGTCATCATAAATCCACCAATTAACCGATCTATTGTCGAAATTTCCGTCTCAACTTGAACAAAACGTCAGACGAATAGATCGTAACCTCTATTAATAATCGAGTGGCATTATTTTGGAAATCACTCGAGTTCAAAGGGAAAACACCGTTCCGATTTTAAATTTTATTCAAATTGACCTAAAAAAAAACCCTCATTTTTAAAAATAATTACAGCTGAGGTTTTTCATTATTATTGAAATTAACTTAAAACTTATAAGAATCGAGAATAACCTAAAAATATACGGTAGCTATTTTCCCGAAAATTACGAAAGATTTCCGGTTGAAAATTGAAAAAAGACAATTAGGTACTTTTAACCCCCTACGTAGATAAAAACAATAATAATTATTGTACAGTATACAGTAGTTTTGAATTATGTAAGAAGCTCAACCAGGGTACCTCGCCGCTCGGTCAGACCTCGGTCCCAAAAATTATTTTTAATTTTAGCATTATAGTTACTGTACTTAGATTGCAGTACTGTACTGTTAATTTGACTCTTTGGGAGCCTTAAAAATGAACTTTTTGCCAAAAATAATAGTTTTATCTCTGCGTTATTTTATTTGATTTTGGTCATTCCAAAATATTTTTTGGTTCTTTTAAGTTTTTGAACCCCTACATTTTACGCCGCTTGTTGGTGAGGCTAGCTTATAGAAGATGCAATATTTTTCCCTCTTTCAAATAGCTATAAGACAGAGAGAAGGGGTCCTCCCCCTACAGTAAAAAAAATTTTAATATTTATATTTATCTGACATTACCACAACAACCAAAAATGGTCACGCGGCCGCAGCCTCGCAAACAAGAGCGCGTCCGAAAAATTAATGAAGTAGTCTACAAATTCAAAACACATTTTTACGTTCAAAATTTTGCTAAAACTAAAAAAAAAAAAAAAAAATTGTCGACCTTTTATCATTTTGAAATAAATTTATTATGACGTGACAAGATTAAGCGTGTGCCGCATACATGTAATAAGCTTACAGTATTTTGATTGACTGAACCATTTGAAAACTTATAAAAAAGTTACAGTATTCTATTTTTTCTATATATTGTACTGTATTTGCAAACTCAAAATAGAAATAAACAATCTGTTGATATCAAAAATAGTGTGAAGCTTATTGAAACGCGTTGAACACGTGTGCTTTCTCATTTCAACCATTCGAGAAAAACATTATTATTCCATTGAAAGAAAAAAAAAAAGCTACAAATCGATAATAATAAAAAAAATACATCCCTGCGCCATCTACCGTCAACATTGGCAAACAACAACTAGATAATTATCCCTTTCAATTAATAATTCGCTAGTTACGTAGGGGATTTCGTGGTTCCCCTTCGCGCTAATCCCTTCCAAATCCTAGTCAGAAAGAGTAAATCCATCCGCATTGGACGGCCCTTCCCTTTCGACGTTAGGGCGCCTCACCCTACTAAAGCCCCAGTAGGAAAAGAGGGGGTTATATAAGCAGGCTGGCAAGAAGGATGGAGGTTATGAAGAAAGAAGAGGTGGGATAAAGGTGTCCTCATTTCGAAGGGGGAGGTCAATGTACAAACTATGTCTTTGCGTGGAGACAACAGTGTTTGTTGCTCGGCCCTGTTCATCAGACAATGTCTAGGTCAGAGGTCAAAACCTAACAAATACATAACACTACTCCCGCCTCACTCGATACTAACCCTCGAGTGGATGTGGGACACACAATAAACCAGACCTTTAGTCGAGTCAAGGGCCGTGTAATCTAGCATCGTTGTGCCAGAACCGAACGTGATAAGCGAACGAGAACACTTTACTTATGGTTGCGCATAATGACCAATTGCCAATTTGACACCTAATACAAAGAGCTAATTTTATTTTCTATTTATAATACTTTCAAATTATAATCCACGGAGACAGCTTATCCACGGAAACTCAAAAATCATATTAAAAGTTTCAAATGTGAATTTTATAGGTTCTGAGAAAAATTCACAAAAGTTCCAAAATAAATTTCAAATTACAAAATTTTAAAAAATAATTTTCTTTAGTTCAAAAATTAAAGTTTTTTAAAATTTCAAAAACATTACAAATTCTAGAGCTTGCAAAATACCATTTTTGAAACTAAAGTTAGGTAACATTTAAAGTTCTAATATATTTTTATTTTTCAAATACTGCACAGTAATCCTCAAAAATTACAAAAACAATTTCATCAATAAAAAAAAATAATTTCTGAAAAGATCAAAAACAATATTTAAGCTTCCAAAATTTACTCAAGTTATAAAATCGGTCTATAAAATTTTAAAAGCTCCACAATTAATTTTGAAACTATTTTAATTAAAAAAAAATACATCTAATCACCAAATAACCAAATTTTAAACGATTTCTATTAAAAGAAAAATCTTAAAATATTTCGAAAATTAAGTAAAGCTAGTACGATAAATTAATTCCAAAAACTTCATACTCGGTTGCTACTCAATTTTAAATCTTGATTAAATTCAGCTAAACGATTTAGAAAAAGCTTTCGTTATGAATTTAAATTTTCTATTTAGTACTGCATAATATCCCAATAAAATTAAATCAAATTTAATTTCATAGGAGAACCTTTTTCGATATTTTATTCGTTTGGTTAAATTCAATCGCGATTTAAAATCTAGTAGCAACCAAGTTAGTGTTATAATAATAATTATATCCAATAATTATTATAACCAATCCAAAATTATTTTTATAAAAAAAACAACTGATCGGTTAAAAATCAAATGGTGAAGTGCTTGTTATCATCATTTTTATCTGCCAACCAACCACCTGTCATATTCAGCAGATAAAAGAGTGAGCGAGGTGTCTGAGAGCAGCGCACCTATCGGAGGAAGTGGACGATCGAGTGATCCGCACAACGCGAGAGGAGGAGGAAGGAAAACAAAATGGCCGTTTTTCCATTGCGAGATATTAACAATAAACAAAACGGTTACGTTACCAAGACCAAAAAATGAGTCGAAGATAAAATTGTGAAAAAGTAGGACATCGGTCAATTTATCAACAGTGTTAGGCTCCCATTGCCAGTCTACCATGCACTAGGGTCGCTAGCTCTTATCTCTATTTGGCAGTGGAGAGAGAGGGGGACAAGTACAACAAAGATGAGAGGGTAAATGGCGACGACGGGTGTTATTAATAAACACACTTGGACTTACACTTGCCCTCATTTACTTTATATAAATACATTTCCACTCAATCCCAAACTCTACAATATTATTATTAATTTCGCAATCTTACTTACTCATGACACTATCGAGCCCTCCCTCGAAATAACATCATCTCAAAGTTAAAAATCACATTGTTATGACATGTACCGGTATTGAAACACATGTCCAAAGAATTTTTATAGGTACCGCCGTACCGGTAGTATCTTTTTTATGCCTCAACACATACAGTAAGACGAGCTCACTATTCACTACATCGACTACACCTCGATCAAACTTTTCCCATGGCTGCAAACCTTACTGTAACGCCCATTTTTAACTGATACAGCCCAGAAATAGTAAAAAAAATCTTCACTATGAGGCAATGAGCCACAGACTTTTGTAGTTTTATTAATTTAAATAAAATGTTAACATAACAATTATAAAATAACCGTAGTACAAAAATCCAAAACGCGTAAGAAAATAATTCTCCATAAGTTATATTTCTCTATTTCCATACGCCAAAACCAAAAATAAAACTTGTCGCGCTATTAGAATGCATTTAACTTTCGGAAAACTTAATAAAAACAATTTACATACATTAACGTTATTCATTGGACCATGTAAACAAGGGTTTCGAAAGCTGAGACATCGCCGGAAATGAATTTGTACAGTCACCTAGGTAAATGCATCTGGCCCCTTGTTTACTCTTATGAAATTGGATCGGACCAGACCAAACCTACCGGTACTCTTTCCTAATGCGAATATCAATGACACTAAAATACCCAACCTCATTTTGGAAAAACCTAATTTCAAAAGATTACTCGGATTCTTTTCAATGTCATAGAGATAAGAATGTTGTTTCACTTTGTATTCTGTAAACAGTATTGGCTCACATGGCCCCATTACTTTGCGTGAGCCCAACATCTATTTCAGAAACATAATAATAAATACGGTAATTGCAAGAGTAATACATTAAAATACAGCAAATCCTTCTGACATGTTGTACACACCAAAAGTTGAGAAAAGGTTCGGAATCCAAAATTGTTTTAGAAGTTAACCAATTTCTCAAAATTTCATAGAAAAACCTCCCAATAAGATTATACGGTAATAATAATAATTTAAAAAAATCTATAATGACTATAACCATGGACAAAACTATGCTTAATTAATAATAAAATAAATTGCATTGAGCATTTCTACGTTTTGTTTTTGAGATTTTAATTTGTCGTAACTTTAGATAGTAAAAATAGAGTTTGAATAAATATAATAAGAACCCGCACTTTTTAAAAAATACTGTAAATAGACAATGAATGTGAACTAATCTTATGAAATCAATAGTGATGGGCTGGGTGAGTACTGGTTAAAATTGGAAAATAATTATCTGGATCTTACTCATTTTAAAAGTAAAAATCAATTTAAAAATCAATTTTTAAGTAATAATCCTGAATTATAAGATACACTGTAGAGTAGTTCTGAATTTTATTTAAAAACAATAATTATAAAGTAATTATTGTTCAGAGTTCCTATTTTCCTTCTTCTATTTTTGTTATTATTTAAAATAAGATTACAGAATAACTTCTAATAATTATTAAAAAAAATTAAATATTGCAGCATTTGTATTTTTAATACGCTTTTATTTATTATTATCAAGTGATTTATTTTATTCAGATAGATGAAATACCGTAAGCTATTCTTTTTCACTTTTAATGAGTCCCAACATTACTGATGCATGCAAAGTCACGTTTTAGCTTTATAAGAATTAATTCTTAAACACCATATGAAAATCAATATGAAAAAAAAAAAAATTAATATGGGTAAATGAAATACAAATAATCACTCGCCTAACAATCGATGTAACATGTAACGATTGATAATTATTACGCTGTAAAAAAAGAAGTTCGGTCACTTGCTCACAATTCGACCATCTTTCGGCACGAGTGAGATCATCTTTAACCTCAAAAAAAAGCACCGGTAACAAATGATAATGTGGGAGTGAAATGTGTGGAAGGAGAGCTTGTAAATAATCTTCATCTGAGGAGAAGAAACCTTGACTTCCTCGAAATAGACGCCAAATTGACTTATCTATCTCTTACATCTCAACCATTCATTCATCAATCTCTCTCAACACAAAAAATAAAAAAAACGTTATGCCGAAATAAAGTGTCTTCGAAATGCACTCGCGCGCTCCCTATCATCGAATCAATGGACTCTCATTCCGTAACGTACCGCGCTATTACGTAACGCGTCTCATCTCTTTCAAAACCGGGTCAACGTAATTGTTGGCCGTCAACAAAAAAAAAAGAAGAAAAAAATTGGCAATGGCTGCTAACATTACGACATCTTTCCTCACCCACCCACCAACTGAGAGGTAAAAAAAATCAGAACTTACTTTCGCCGCATCCGGATGGTTATCGACGGTAGAAAAAGACGACGTATCCACAGCGCCCGTTGTTGATTCAATCAAAATCAAGTTCGAAATAAAAAGTTAGCGAGTAAATTCAAGTGGACAGCGGTCACTCGCACTCACACGATAATAAACAATATAGAAGAAGACGAGAGAGAAAAAACGTAAACAAACCACTAGGTTATGAGAAAGTAAAAAAATCCAGTATACCGATTCAAACACAAACTCTAGTCACAATAAATAGCGTTCACAATCACAAAACGCAATATATAAAAATAAATAAAATTATAATATTAAAAAAAAAAAATTAAATATGAATTTTCAAAATAATAAGGAACTTTCGTTGACTTTTTTTTTCGTTTTCGTTCAAAAATTTTTAGGAACTTGAACCGATTATTGAATGAATAAAATCACAGCGGGTATTGAAAATTCAATTAGGAACTTTGGTTACATAAGTTTTGATTTTTTTTTTTTTAGTTTAACGTCATTTATTTACTTGTCCATCCTGCTTAGTTTTGAGTGGCAAGTGACCACGATCCCCCTCACACAAACACGCGCCCGGAAATCGAAATCCTCTTACATAACGTCCATCGTTTATTTGAAAGTTACGCGAGTGTTTTGGAGCCCATCCGCTAGGTTCGAATCCATGATAGCGAATGAAATAAGCCCTTTCCCCCTCGCTTTTAGCAGACGGTTGAAAGCGAACACCGGTCACTCTATTTTTTATCCCAACTATCCCCCCCCCTCCCGATCTCTCTTTCGATATATTCCCGTACGCGCCCTATGGCAACCTTATTGGTTGGCGGCCATTTTCCTCGCTTACATTAGAATAACCGGGTCTATTATTCCCCCACCCCCTCCCCATCGCATTTTTTATTTTAACTCCCTCTTTTTTTTTATCGTCATCCCCCTTTCATCCGCTCCCTCGAATCCCTTCCTTCACTCGAGGTGGACACCAAAGGCCACCTTGAACGTTATTTTTCACATGTAGCCAATCACATTTTATATTAATAATTCCTCCTCTTCCGACAAGAAGAGTGGAAAACCTTTTTTTTTCCACATTTTTACCTTCTTTATTCTTTTTTTTTTTATCTCTCCCCCCCCCCCCCCCCCCCTCAAATAACCCCCTCCCACACACACCCTTCACCTTACTCAACTCGATTCTTTACTCTCCTTTTTTATGTGTATGCAGAAAGAGAGAGAGAGAGAGCCAGTCAAAAATTGGAACCATCTGCACCGACATTTTATCCCCCACCCCCAACAACCCCCTCTCAATCGGAGAAGGGGATAAAAAGGTTCACAAGAACCCTGGCTCTCTCTCTCATTCTATCATTCTCGAACCCCCCAATTTCTTTTTCCCCAATAGATTTTTTGACCATTCAAAAATTATTTTTGGCAAAAATCTCATTTTTTTATTCAAATAAATAATAATTGTGTGGGGCTACTTTTTACTCCCCTTTTTTTTTCTAAGACCCTCGTTCTCTCTTAACTCTCCCTTAACACTCTCTTCTAGCCCTGGTCGATACTCGGGTGACGAATTGTGAACTGCATAGGTAAAGGGTCGTCGGTCCTTCTCCAACTTTTCCTCGAGCGATTTCTTTTTAATGCCCTGGTCAATGCACGATTATAGCATTGGGGAAAAGGGTGTGTATGGACTCGAGGGTTAGTAGCCCCCGAGAAAAAGAGGAAAGGGAGAAAAAAAAAACTCGGTGGTAAAAAAGAATGAGTGGGATTGTCCGAAGACAGGCCTGGACAACTTCCCACATGTGAATGGATGTGAAACTGGACTTCGTTTCAATAGCTATTGTCCGATTCGCAAAAAAAAGGAGAGAAAAAAAAAATCTCACAGAAAAAAAGCAAAAAAAAAAAAAAAAAAAGTTATTACTAATTTATACGATTTTGTTCAAAAAATTAATAAAACCTAAACTTTTGTTGAACGAATTAACATAATACTTTTTCACCCTTAGATAGTCTAAGAAAGCGCTTCTTGTACTATAGATGTCCGATGTCGTTATGCTATTTATTTAAGTTTGTTTTATTTAATACTTAAAAGTAATTAATTTATTTCTATTTATTAAATTAATAAAATAATTCAGTCCACTATTTACGCGAGCTTTATTCACCCAAATTTGATTCTCGCAAATCAAAAATCAAATTAACCCAAAATAATTTCAACTTCTAATAAATAAAAAAATTTTAAAAGTAAAAGTTCCATTCATGAAAAAAGTTAATTTTATCCAAAAAAAAAAAAAACGAATAGCACTTGAGTTGCAAGTGTTTTGAACATACTGTATAATGTTTTTACAAAAAGTTCTAAAATGTAATACAGTGTACTGTACATTGTACTACAGTACAGCTCAGTATGTAACAAATTAAGTAATGTACCTGTAAACATGGGACACAAGTACAGTACATGTACATGTATCTTTACCATAAACTCCTATTGTCCGATTATGCGAACAAATCAAGTTTGACAAACACCTACACTGCAGTGTTAGAAATACAGTAGTTCAGATAATTGACTGATAATTCTGTTACAATTACTGTATATAGATTTTAAATAAATCGGTGTGGTTAATAAACCAAGTATTTACCAAGTTATCTCGTACATGACGAGAAGTGGTCAGCCAGTGCCTCTCCGCGATATATGGTCGTATATCCGAAAGAGATTTCGTAACGCGTCACTCCATCTAACGTTGTCATCGCCATAAGATGGCCAAACGTAACAGTTATCATAGGCCTCAATCAATCGCTTAAAAAGAACCTTTAACTTTACACCACGACACCCCATGAAACACAACATTTTTCCAGAAATCCCGGAAAAAGGAAGAGGCAAAACAAGTTAATATGAAAAAGCAAATACAAGTCCCGAGAATATCACCGAATAAAAGAAAACTTAAAAATTCAAGTTAAATTTAAAAAAAAAGAGAGAAAAATATCACAATAACACATCAAAATAGCCTAAGCCCTAGACGGTCACAAAAGGAAGTGTTGCTTACTAAATATTGGCCATTGCATACAATGAATACCGGTATACATTTAATCGTATATTGTTAAAAATGGATTAACTTTCTAAAAAAAAGTGTTTATAAAATTTAATTTTGTTTGCATTTTTTATTTTATACCGGTACCCATTTTTTTTTAAAAAAAAAAAATATACGAGGGTAGGCTGATAAGTAATGCCTCCACCTCCATATCTTTTGAACGGATTGGAGCACTGTCTTCAAAC
>JAQGAZ010002803.1:0-15151 GCA_034692225.1 Polydesmus complanatus
ATGCCTGCAACTTTCACACATTCTTTTAGCGGACATGTCAACGTTTAATTTGCATAATCACACATGTTTCTCAGTTGTGTCAAATTAAAACGCTTGGACCATTCACCAAACTTTTCGGTCTCACCTTGTAGTTCAGTTTGACACCAAGGGGTAACTTTGGCGTTGATTTTCATAGAGATAGAATGCAGTTAGACTGAATCTAATAATTACATTTGATTATTATCTCAAAATTGAGTTTTTTGGATATGATGAAGTTGGATTCTAGAGGACTCTAATAAAAGTTTTTTTACTGTAAATGTTTGATTTGTTGGGCGTGTACTAATAACATCTCTGTTATTGTTTCATTATTGATGTTGCCAATGTACAAACTCTTGAGTCGAGAGCAACTTTTCACAATATCTGGAATGATGGCATTTTTTCCCCCAGTAGTAGAGAAGTTTTCCAAACGAAGCTCCTGCAAGTTTTTACAGAATTTGATGTTGCATAAAACGTCTTGGTTTACTGACCTGCGTTAGTTTTTATCTATTAAATTTTTAACTACATATACTTTTAAAAAAGGAATTTCTTACGCTGTGCTGATATGGTCAGTAATTCGGAGATGTCGAAGGAATGTACACTCGTTGACCACTTCATAAAATCTCAATTTTAAATTGTTTTTGTCCTTTAAATATGAATATTATGCATTATTAAGATTAATGTATCTTATGCTTATTCTCAACTTACAACTGACTTCTAGATAATGATCACGTGATTCACTTCTTGAACGCTTAATTTCAAGAAGTTATTTTTGAGCCACTCCACTGGAGGGCTGAATATATGGTAAATTTAAAAATGGAGGTGACCATGTACTTAAAAATGTTGTTAATGTGGGTCATTGCATAATTGGGCATGACTGGTCATGTGACGAAAGCTTCCAGAAGTTGAAATTGTTTTAGAAGTTACTTCAAATGTCCTTCATCCACTTGCTACAACTTCTAGAAGAAAGATCGATAGAAGTTAAGCGTTCTTGAAGAATTGAATGACTCCACTAACAAACTTCTATAAGTTGAAAGTTTCAGATGATACTTCTGGATGATAGAATCTTAGAAGTAACTTCTAAAACATTTTCAACTTCTGGAAGCATTCATTACATAACTGGTCACATGACCACCAGTTCACCTCAATTTTTGTAAAAGCAAAATGGCAAAATAGTAATGGGAAAGATTTGGATCGGCAATATTTGTTTGGAAGTTTTAGATTAAATAAATATGCGTTTGTGGAAATACAGTGGAATCCGCTTAATTGGGCCACATCTGGAGACGAGCATTTTGGTTCAAATAACTGGCTGGTCTGATTAAACAAGCATGTTCTTTTAATAGAAAAATGAATTTTGAAACCAATTTTTGTGAAATGGTCAACTGTGCAAAACACATTCAATGTTTGAAAGACTTATCCAATGAAATGTACAAGGAAGAAATGGGAGGGGGGGGGGGGAATGAGCCAAATATTGTTAAAAAAATCTTATTATTTTGTTCAAAAAAGGGGCTAAATTTGTAATTTTTCTCAAAAACAGGCATATATGTAGCTTAAAATGGAATTATTATGGCCTAAGTAAACAAAATTTTGGTCTAAATTAGAAATGTCGATTGAATATATTTCACACTACGATGAAGTTGAAATCATAATTTAATATTTCCCTTATTAACTAGTGAACAGGATTAGAACTGAACAAACTTAAATTTAGAGAGCTTGAATTTAGTTGAACCGCACACACTGAAGGATAATTTCGAAAGACTAATTTAGAATGCACACGTGCATAAATAATGAAAAATGCGCACAAATGCAAATGGCGCTAAAGTCTCATAATGATACTGATTTCCAACAATTATGCATATGTGTATAGGATATGGTCCAAAAAAGCAGCTGGTCCGCTTATTGGATGTACCAATTTAGCGGATTCTACTGTATTTTTTTTAGTTTTAATTATGTCTATGTGCTGCTTTTGTGGTTAATAACCAGTCCATGAATTAGCTTTGCCATGAAACATTTACCTTGAAGACTCTGCTGTTTATAATGCTAGAGCCAGTGTACAACACTCCAGCATAATGTGAATGTACAACAACTCATACAAAGTCAACTGATACAAAAGCAGATGTCTCTAAAATTGTACAGAAGCCATTATAGGCTAAATGATATATAAATGTTAAATTTTGTAATTTATTTTAAATTTAGTAACTTTTTTTTTTTTGCTTTTAATTCATTCTTTATGCTTTTATTACATCATTGAATTGATTCCAATGAATAAAAAATTTAAGTATATATTTGAAACAGTATGTAAATTAAAGTTAAATTTTCCATAAATGTAGACTTGCATTCAGAATAATAAAAATGCTTAAAGATTGTGTATAAAGCAAAAATAAACACAAAATTAAAAATAAGGCACAAAATTTAACATTTACATGCCATTTGGCTTATAGCAGTAATTATATCATTTTGGAGATGTCTGCTGTTGTAGGAATTGACTTTGTATGAGTTGTTGGTATACCAGCATAATGTAGATGTTTAAAAGAAAGATTGGCATCTATAAATTTCTAGCATTGAGATTGTGCTAGTGGAGTTGCTCAAAAACAACTTCTCGAAGTGAGTGTTTAGGCAGATTATCATGTGACCATTATTCTAGAAGTTAGTTCAAGTTAGAGTTTAAGAACTCTTAACTTATATCGATCTTTCTTCTAGAAATTGTAATAAATGGAGGAAGGACATTACAGAAATATGTATAATCCGAAACTTACTTTTATCGTGGAGTGGCTCAACATGGCTGGTACCAAACATAAAGTGCGCAAATCTAAAAACATTAACTTTTTTTTTTTATGAATTAAAATTCACATAGTTTCAGTTAACTCACTGGTTAAATTGGCCAAAGAGTTCATCAAATCTGAATTACTGCATTCAGGGTTTTTGGCTAGTGTTTGTGACCAATTTGCCAGGGAAATATCTAGATAAGTAATTCCAGGACTTAAATTAGAAATTGCATCAATGAATCTGCAGATCTAATTTAAAAAAAAGTTTAGAAAATCATAAAAAAAAAATTAAGTTAATTTTTTCCTTAATAGCACTTACATTCTTGTTAATTGTACTTCCTTTGAAAATGATTTTTTCGATTGAAGTGTTGCCAGAACTTACCAATCTTTCCATAAAAATGGAACAATCTGGGATTCGAGAATTTTCTATGATAATGTTCTTATATTTCATACTTTTATGCATGGCATCGAAGGCAATTTTAGCATTCTTTATATTGAAATTGGAATCTAATCTACAAATTTTTTATTTTTTATTTTTAGAAAAAAATTTCATAATAATGATATTTACATAGCAAACACAATACAGACTGGTTATAAATAGAAAACTGGCCGTGACTGAAGCATAAAGTATCTGCATTGTCAAACGATATTTTTTGATGACAGAAAAGTCCGCCTATAAAAATAATTAAATAAATAAATACAGTGAAACTTTTGAGTATTGGATTTAATAACAATATAATATTGTTACCGTATGATTATTAATACCGTATTAAAACAAAAAAAAAAAAAAAACTTACTAAAAATAGCCTTAACAGTTTGTTTTCCTAAATAAATGTTCGTTAATGGAATTACTTTTTTACGAAGAATAATTTCTAAGAAAGATTCAATATGATGAGACAGATCGTTAAAGTTATGAAAATCTAAAACCAAAGTTTCTAACTTTGGAACTGGAGTTGAAACTATAAAAACAAACAACTTGTAAATATAAAATATAAACAACAACAAAAATAGTAAACCTACTCAATTTAAGAAATGGAAATGCTTTGACATTTTCTTCTTCGTCGATTGTAAGGCTGACGGGAGTAAAAAGCTTTAGGCTTTGTAATTGGTGACAATGGGGTAGCACGTATTTAGCAACGTGACTCATCAATAATTTGGATAGACACTGATGATACATTTCCAACTTTCTAAGTCCATTTAAAACCTCGACCGATTTATTTTCGTTAAAAATGAAAAACTCACTCCACGCTTGTGATAGAGAAATGTTTAGAGAAGTTAGACGAAGCTTAGCGACGGCCTCGACGACCTCTCGCGTGCAATTGCATTCGGTTAGATCCACTTCCCGAACGCTTTCTCTAGATACCATTTCTGTAATAAACCAGGGACTCAGATAATAACACTGGTTCATAATAACGCTTTTATATTCAAGGTTTTTAACTCTTTCCAACACTTTATTTTCATTCACGTAGAAGAGTTTTCGGAGATCAACGCATTTCGTTAATCTCCTGTTTAATCTTAAGATTTTATTAAAAATAATTATTATAAGTAAACTGTATAAGCAAAATCATGGGTTTTGTGTCGATTATCCCAACTACTTCGCACAGAGCGCATATCGCTTACCTCGCGCAAATCGCTTACCTCGCGCAGAACGCGTATAGCTAGGGTTGCCATACGTCCCGTATAATACGGGATTGTCCCGTATTTCACCCGCTATGTCCCGTATTCTCCCAATTCTAGACAAATCGTTAAAAAATTTTATTATTTAAACCAAAAAATAGACAAAATTTGCTTTTTTTCTCAAAAAAATTTCGCGCCTCGCAAGCTCGGCGCCTATTTAATATATTAGTGGCTTATTTTTAAAGGGGCGCGGCGCAAAAAAACACAAAATTCAGACAAATTGATAAAAATTTGTGTTATTTTAGCCAAAAAATGGTCTAAATTTGTTTTTTTTTCCAAAAACATTTTCGCGCCTCGCAAGCTCGGCGCTTTTTTTATTATTATATAACATGCATTTTTTTTAGGAGGGAAGGGCGCAAAAATTTATTTTTTCCCTGGACATACCCTTTTAGAACGTCCCGTATCGAAGCTCGGCAATTATTATGGCAACCCTACGTATAGCTAACCTCCCACTGTATTATAGAAATATCATAATAATTAATAATTATATTAATTTTTATTATTATTAAATATTTTTATTATTTAGTTTATTTAAAATAATTATTTATAAATTCCACACAATTGTAGTCTATATTTTATTCAATCAGTTTGTGGTATAACATAGGCCTACTATAGCTATGTATTATAGCAAAAATCACATTAAATTTAATGTTTCTTATAATTAATTAATTTTGTAATTTATTATTTAGTTTAATAAACTTAGTTATTTTAAAAATCAATACAATATTGTATTTATTCAATAAATTTGAGACAGTATGCGTTTATAATACAGTACGAGTAGCTCATACCGAGCAACGCACGTGGTTGGGATAATTGACACAAAACCTAAAGTTTTTTTTAGATATAAATAAAAGCATTAAAAAAAAAAAAAACTTACGTTAGCTGATGAATATTTTGACATTTTCTATTTAATAAACTAAAATTTTTTAATTTTTTTGTCGAAATAAAAGTGGCCACATGAGCCAACATTTCTGGAGGTAAAGCCATTAGATTGAATTTCGTCTTTAATCGCGAGTTATTGAATTTCATTTCTATTTTTTTTTTTTCTATTTGTTTTTTTTTTTCTATTTATTTATTTTTTTTCTATTTATTTATTTTTTTTCTATTTATTTTTTTTTTCGTGCTCTCCACGTAGTCGTTCAAAAAACACGTGTATCCGCGTTTAAAATCGTAGGTAAAAGTGAGAAAAGGAAATATAAATCTCCACTAAGTAGTAGCCTTTGTAAAAACACTGTTTTGACTTCTCGACCTGTTTTTTAGTTGAATCTTTTTTTACTTGATGAAATCATTGTTCTAGAGTTTTCCCATTTTTTTTTTTTTTTTATTGTAAAACTACAACTGGTTTGAGCGAGTTTTTTTATAGCCTCCGGTAATATTTTTTCAGACCTTTTTCAACAAAAAAAAAATTAGACTACACTTTCCACGCTCACTCCCGTCCTTCACATTCAGGATTTCAAAATGCTTCCGCAAAATATTGCACGATGGATAATTATAATTATCTTCGAGTTTGGCTGGAAAGTTTTTGCAGTAAGTACTGGACCATGCTCTAGGGCCTAGGCCATGGTCCAGTCCTTAAAAATGGGGAAGTTTATCAATAACGCGGAAGGAATATAATTGGAAAGAGACGAAAATTAAGTTAAAATTGATAAGATAGGGAATTTATAAACAAATTTTAATAAAAATAAATTTTACACGGTGTGTCATAAAAAAGTACACCCAACTGAATTGGGTACCGTATTAAATTTCTATTATTAATCCAAATAATATTTTAATTACACGTGGAAAATGTTTTTGTTTTTAATGATTATTTTTCTTCTGATTATTCCAATGGGTTCAATGATTTTAAATTTAAATTTGCTTCTTTTTGGTTATTTATTATAATGCGCATCAACATCTCTAAAACTACCTTTTTCTTAAAAAAAAAAAAAAATTTTTAAAAAAAAAATTTCTTAAAAAAAATTTAAAAAAAAAATTTATAAAAAAAAATTTTTCAAAAGAAAAAATTTAAAAAAAAAAAATTCTTAAAAAAAAATTTTTTCAAAAAAAAAAATTAAAAAAAAAAATTTCTTTAAAAAATTTTTCATAAAAAAATTTCTTAAAAAAATTTTTTTTTTGAAATAAAAGAAATTTGAAAAAAAAAAAAAATTAAAAGAAAAAAAACTTTTAGCGACCTCGCACACTGCATCCGCTCCGCGCTCTCCGCCTGTGTCTACTAATCCCCTTTCCTCCTCCGCTCGACCTAAAAAAATTAAAAAGCGTGTACAGTTAAACCTCTACTCGCGACCACCTCAGATACGCCCCTCCGATTTTCCCATGTTAATGCACCTCTAATTCTGGACCATCTCTACTGTAAGACCATGACCACCCATTTTCAATGGAGATCCCCCATTACAAGACCGCTGAAATGCTGCGCACTCGCAGATGACAATTTTGTGAGTCAACAGTTGAATGTGGTTGAATAAATAAAGTTCGAATACTTTATTACAATTTCTACTAATAGAATTCTACTCTAAAAAAGTGTCTGATCACAAAATTACAATTTTAATTGAAGGAAAATAATCATATATTTTTTTAACAACAAAATTCTATTTGAAGACCACCTCCACTTGAAGACCACTTTTTGTCGGTCCCAACGGTGGTCTCGAAATAGAAGTTTCACTGTATTCCAATTGGAATCCCCACACTGCATCCGCATCCGAATTAATCCCCTGACGCTTGACCTACTATCTCCCCTTCCTCTCCGCTGCAGTTTCTTGAAAAGTATAATATTTTCATGAAGTCGGAAGCGTTCACGCATGCGCAAGGATGCTCCTCTCCATTGCGCATGCGCGACTTTGGTACTGATCGGTTGTAGACTACCACGTGTTTGGAGTAATCAGCTGATCAGCTGTACACTACCACGTGTTTGGAGTAATCAGCTGTACCACGGTTTTTGGATAGGCAGTGATAATAAACCAATTATTCTTGTTGCGTCTTTTTGCTGGTGTTCTTGGTGCGTATTTTTGGCGCGTTATTTATTTGACGGAAAGCGTATCCGACCACGCGGATGTAGTGTGGGGGGTCACCAAAGGTCACCAAAACAGTCACAATGAGGTTCAGTTGGCTAGTGTAGAAAGCTTCAGCCAAGTTTAGCTTTTTATAATACCGGAGTAATATTAACTGTAATTAGGATTTAGTTTGTCGCATTAATTAACATTTACAATTTTTTATTACTTTAATGTACTGCGCACAATTATAATTTATTATTAAAAATGCGTTCAAAAAATGCGCAAAAAACGTCTGAAGCCTCTGGAATTATTTCCTTTTAGCAGAAAGTCAGCAATCATTTGATACATAGCATCTTCGGAGATTTTCCGCTTAGCAATATCATACGCTGTCTCTCCATTGTTATCTCGAATTTGACTGTCCACTTTCTTACTCTTAAGAAACTTTACAATCTCCAAATGACCATCGTGAGCCGCCCAATGGAGAGCTGTCCAGCCCTTCAAATTTTGTTTACTCGTATCTACCCCCGCGCACTCTACCAGCAGTTTGGTGGCAGTTAAGCTCCCTCGTTCCACCGCCCACATAAGCGGAGTATCTCCTTCCGCATCCGGATCATTCAACGCGGAGCGCAACTGATCCGCGTCACCTTTACATTTTTTCTTAATCTCCGCTAAAACCAACCTTAAGGTTTCATCATTTCGAGCCGCATCGTGTAAAACTGAGTCGTGGTCATTTTTTGAAAAAACGTCCGCTCCCTTACTAATCAAAATCTCCACCGGGTCGAAGTAAGCGTTGAAAGCCGCCCAATGGAGAGGCGTGTAGCCAGCCAAATTCCGCTGATTAATATCTATCTCGTCACACTCTAAAAGCAACTTAACGGCGCTTAAATTCTGAAGTTCCACCGCCCACATAAGCGGAGTATCTCCCTCCGTATCCGGATCATTTATCACTCGCCTCAACCGATCCGCATCTCCTCCGTCTGATTTTTTCTGAATCTCCACTAAAACCAGCTTTAAAACTTGAATGTTTCGAACCGCGTTATGTAATACCGAGTCGTGGTTATTCTTGGCGAACACATCCGCTCCTTGTTTAATCAAAACCTCCGCCAGGTGAAAGTTGGCCAGGTATACGGCGACATGGAGAGCCGTCATGCCTTTCAAATTGGCTTTGTTTATATCCGATTCCTGGCATTTCAACAGCAATTTAGCGGCGCTTATATTTTCCACGTACACTGCCATCACGAGTGGCGTATTTCCTTCTTTATTAGGAGCATTAATCGCCGATTTCAATCCATCCGCATCTCCGTCTAATCTACTTCGAATTTCAGTTAAAACCACTTTTAAAATTTGAATATTTCGCGTGGCTTTATGTAAAACGGTGCCTTGGTCACTTTTGGCGAACACATTGGCTCCGTTTTTAAATAATATTCTCGTTACTTCGACGTTGACGTTATAAACGGCCCAATGAAGAGCCGTATTTCCGACCTTATCTCGGATTTCAATGTCAGCTTTGTTGGTTAATAAGAGTTCTACCATTTCTGAGTGACCGTTTAAGGTGGCTAGGTGTAAGGGTGACAGGTCTCCGAATAACTTACAGTTAACATCGGCTCCAGCTTCGATTAATGTTTTTGCTTCGTCAAGATTTCCCGCGAGAGCAGCCTTCTGTAAGGGCGTAGGTTCATTGCGCCTCAGGACATTGGGTACATTTCCTCCCTGAAATGGGTCACCGTGACAACTATAATTAGTACAGTATTGTTATTTACACATATGACGTGACATTCTAACACCTTGTTTGTGTACAACAATTATTTATGAATTCTATGCCGTTACTCCACTTACAACTGACTTCTAGATATTGGTCACGTGATTTACTTCTTGAACTCTTAACTTCAAGAAGTTATTTTTGAGCGACTCCACTCGTACAAATCCCAATACTAGAAGTTTAAAAATGTTCATCCTTCTTTTAAACACCGACGAGTGTTGCAAGCTCGAGTGTCCTAAACAGCGGATAGAGTCCTCAAGGTGAAGGTGTTTCATGGCGAAGCTATAATTCTTGGAAGGGTTATAAATCACAAAAAGCAGCGCGTAGACATAATTAACACTAAACAAAAATTTTCCCACAAACATATTATATTTATTTAATTCAAAATTTCCAAACAAATATTGCCAGATCGAAATCTTTCGTACTACTGGTACGGCCGCCGCCATCTTAATTTGACAAAAATTGAGGTCAACTGGCGGTCATGTGACCAGTCACGTGACGAATGCTTCCAGAAGTTGAAATTGTTTTTAGAAGTTACTTGTAACATTCTATCGTCCAGAAGTAACATCCGAAACTTTCAACTTCTAGAAGTTTGGTATAGTGGAGTCGCTCGATTCTTCGAGAACTCTAACTTCTATCGATCTTTCATCTAGAAGTTGAGGCAAGTGGAGTAACGGCATAAGTTTGTTTTCTAACAACTGTTGCAATGTATTTTTTACATTTTCATGGGTTTTTAAAACTAAAAATAAACACTTGATTACTCACCGGAAGTGTGACGTGCACCATAGAGTTTCTTCTACCACTGTTATCCATAGTTACCGAATTAATTCTCAAATCCGTTTTATTTCATTATTCATTCACTCGAATAGCACTCAAATTTCTCTATTACAGAAAACGGATAATATTTTTTTTTTGTTAATGTATTATTTTTAATCTTATATTTCTAAATTATATTTAAGATTACAAAACAACTATTATATTCTTATATTAAAAATTATAGGTAAAAACTTTATACATATAAAATACATAACTTTCCATTACAATAATAATGAATTATGAACTCTTTTTTTTTTTTTTTTTTTGGGGAAAATTAAAATTAAAACCTATTTAGAAACCAAAAACTAATAAATCTTGCATTAATTATTATTAATTAGCATAAAATTTAAGTGATATTCTTACCTAATGAATATTGAAAATTCCATTTTTAAAGCAGAAAAAAAAATCCTGTACTAGTTGGCGCCTTTCCCTTCTAAAAATCAAATTTAATATCAAGATTTTGCACTTATCTAATCTCTTACTTCGCTAAAATTTTTAATCTCTCTCGAGAAATTCTTATTTACTATGAGTTTCGTTTTGTAGGTAATGTCATTGTACAGGCAAGGGGAGGGAGGGAGGGAGGGAGGGAAGAGAATCAGGAGCCATGGGGGGCTTTATCATACACTTCCCACAAGTGCTATCAAAATTTGATTAAGCAGATAATACAATTTTTTTTATTAAAGCGTGCTCTGCTTCACTCTTCATTTCCTCTCATTTATTGTTTTTAAAAATAATACATACTAGAAAATGTTTAAAATAATTATTAGTTTTCAAATTACTAATTTTTAACTAATGTATTGGTAATAATATTCGAGACATATTGTCATTCGTTTATAAAAGTTGATTGAGGGAGATAAAATGTTTTTGCTATGGGGAATAATGAGCCCACTTAATGCCCCTCTCCTCACCCACACACACTTATTTGCGCCTGATTAATATCCACTTCAAGTAAACATTGCTGTCCTACTTCCTAGTACGTGCACTTCTAATACTCGAAATGACATTGTCTTACGTTATCAAAATAAAAAGTTAACGCATTAAACAAATATATTATACAGCGTTGCAGCCTTACACGATGCTAGTTATGAGAAAGCTTCAATCAGGAATATAAATATCATTAAAAAATTGATTCTTTGTTCACACTACTTTTTCAGTTGCAAGTGTGTAATGCAACTGTTTCTATTTATTTATTCATTTATTTTTATTTAATTAAAACATCATGATTACAACCGCTATAGAAATTCTACGGTGTTTTATGGTAGTTTCAGCGAGTAAGTAATATTGAATTATAAAAGGCTGAAACGACGTCACAGAGGGGGCTTTTGTTTTATTCAATCACTTTGAACAATAATTATTATTATTATTGTGCAGATAATTATATTTTAACGCTGATGAAGCGAGCGAAAGTAAATATTGATTTATTGATTTGGTCTTTTGTTAAATATCAGTAGCATATTTCCTTATCTGCATTTCTTTAACAATAGAAAGAGCATCGATTTTCTCGATGAAAAATAATCAATCATCCTTTGTTATACTTAATAATTTTTTTTATTAAAAGATTCTTGAATGCGTCTTTTGTCTCCCATTTCCTGCGTTTTTTCCGACAGAAAATGCTTTCTTGTTGGCGAAACAATAGAAAAAAATGTTGAAGAATCGATCATCAGATTCAAACTGCGGGTTTTTTTCTTCGGCGTACCTTCAGCAGCAGCAGCAGTGAAGACGCGAGCGAAGAAGGCAGAACATGGCTCCGAGAACACTGTACGACGTCGTAAGACCCATTTGTTTTACGCTCAAGCTTTTCGGATTGAACTTTGGCAGCGAGGAGGCAGAAGGATGCTGGTGGAAAATGTACAAACTGATCGTCAGGTGCGTTTTAGCTTATCAGATATGGAAAATAATGCTAAGAGAATGTTCTACACCGTCGACCTACTCTATAGGTCATATCATGATTTTAAATTTGGATTTATTATTAATATGCGGTGTGGGCATGCACTTTTTCTGCTTGAAAGAAGGAGAGATGAAGGGATTGATGAAGAGATTCAAGCAGCATCCGTTGGGGAAAATGAGCCAAAAAACACTCAACGAGCAACTCATTCCCTTCAAAATATTTTCTACATTTTTTGCCATTTTTATTTTTATTTTTACTTCGGCCTTCTGCGCAGATGCTATGTTATCCTTTAAAAGGTTTTTCAAAAACAAATCCAATTTCTTTTTACTTGTCATTCGTTGTTTTTATGTTGAAAGCGCTTTATTCACTCTGCTATTTCCGATTTTTCCCTGCATCCTCCCTTGCATCGTGGCTTGTTACTGCAGAGCGGAAATGGACGAGGCTATGGAAGAGATGAAGCGGATGAAGTCGCTCTTAAGGAGAGCTAAAGCCAGCGCTAAACTCATCGACAAGTACCAGCAACTGTACGAATTAGCCTCAGACACTGACCGAGCCCTATCCACAGCCATGTACGTCATCAAGTGGCCTTTTTTAATCGCCATCGCAACTTCTTTCATGATGTTTAAACACATATTTACTCTGCCTGGTCAAAGCTTTGACTTTGCCACCGTGTTTCTTTACTTGTGCAGTTTAGGTTTATTATTTTCATTTTTGATTTATTTTCCTCTGCTCCAATACTTGTATTTGGCTCCTGCAGCTAATCAAATGGTATAAACTATAAATGATTATTATACTTATTTCACTATTAGAGTAATAATCTTAATTAATATTCAGGTTGAGCTGATGAATAAAACAATTGGTGAATTGCAATTGATGGATGACCAATGCCTGTCTCGTGACCCATTATCACGACCCTGTTTGCTCAATGTAAATAATGTATTATATTTTAAACAAAAATATTTATTTTTTTATTATTCTTTTTAACAACGTTTTGAGTTTTCGATTTGATACATTTTTTTTTTTTTAGATGAAAATGAAGCAAATTGAACGACTGAATTACGTGGCAACCGAAGACCAGCCTTTTACTATGTTTGGGAATATCGCTGACAGTGACGTTGCATACATCGTACGTTGCAATAATAATTATTGATTAAAAATATTTCTATAAAGCCGATATTTTTTTTTTTCAGATGATTTTGGAAATGATCGATATGTGGAATATATTGAGCGCGCACGCTAGTGAGGATGAGATGACGATAAATCGTATATATCGTACTTTTATGTGGAGATGTATGGATTGCGCCTATTGGACCACTAATTCTTAAAATCAGAATTGGCACTGCAAAAAACTATAGAAGTTCTCACCTATAATATTGCAATTGTAATTGTAACAATTATTTGGTATTGGTAATCAATATTGTATTTTTGCTTACAATTAAACTACGCCCTATTTAAATTAATATAAATTCCCACGCACATAAGGTTTTATAATATTGTATTATATAAAATAACTTTATTAAAACACTTAATGGAATTTATTGTGCACTCTGAAAGTTTGTTTGTGTATTTAATAATTGTAGAATTTCAAGTAAAAAAATGAAATATTAATGGAGTGAAAATCTTAAACGTGTTTTTATTGCTTTCATGTCGTCATTATAACTGACGTCATGTCATGACAGCGCGAAGAGCGAAGATGCGGTTGCGAGTTCCAATTGATCTATCGATTTCCATTTCGAGCCAACTTGAGCCGCGCGTTGCTCGTACAGCCACCAAAACTTTTCTAAAGTCTATTGTTTAAAAAAAAATAATCCAGGAGTAAGAATTTAGCATTTTTAAATAAACATTTTGGGTTTGCGTGCGTGGGATGGACAATAAGCTCGTAAACAATGGAAAAGATATGCCAATATTTTAAGGATTGATTTTTCTTTAGAATTTCGAAGCCATTGTAAGATGTTTTTATTATTATTATTATATTTTTTTTTTTTTGAGTTTATAGATCCACTTAATACTACGCGTTTACTCGATGTAAGGAAGTGTACGGCGCAGATCGCAAATTTTAAAAATCCGCGAAAACTTGGAAATTCTATTGACGCTAATTTTACGCCGCTTATCACGCGTTTTTAAGCTGTAAATTTTAACAAAAATAAAAAATAATGGCACCGGAAACTCTGTACGATATCGTGAGTCCTATTTGTTCAAAGCTCAAAGTTTCGGATTAAACTTTTTGCAGCGAGAAGCCAGAAGGATGCTGGTGGAGAATGTAGAAACGGGGCGTCAGATGCGTTTTAACCTATCAAAATGTGGAGAATAATAATTATAAATGAATGTTTGGTACTGTCGACTTACCCGCAACATAGTTATATAATGATTTTAAATTGGAATTTATTATTAATTAGCGGTGTCAGCAGGCTTGAAAGAAGGAGAGATGGAGGGAGTGATGATAAGATTAAAGCAGCATCCTCTGTGTCTTATGGTAGTTTCAGCGAGTAAGTAATATTGAATTATAAAAGGCTGAAACGACGTCACAGAGGGGGCTTTTGTTTTATTTATTCACTTTGAACAATAATTATTATTATATTGTGCAGATAATTATATTTTAACGCTGATGAAGCGAGCGAAAGTAAATATAGATTTATTGATTTGGTCTTTTGTTAAATATCAGTAGCATTTCCTTATCTGCATTTCTTTAACAATAGAAAGAGCATCGATTTTCTCGATGAAAACAATCCGTCATCTTTTGTTAAACTGAATGCGTCTTTTGTCTCATATTTCCTGCGTCTTTCCGACAGGAAATACTTTCACGAAGGCGAAACAATAGAAGAAAATTGTGAAGAATCGATCAGCAGATTCAAACTGCGGGTTGTTTTCTTCGACGTTTGTTCAGCAGCAGCAGTGAAGACGCGAGCGAAGAAGGCAGAACATGGCTCCGAAAACACTGTACGACGTCGTAAGACCCATTTGTCTCCAGCTCAAGCTTTTCGGATTGAACTTTGACAGCGAGAAGCCAGAAGGATGCTGGTGGAAAATGTGCAAACTGATAGTCAGGTGCGTTTTAGCTTATCAGATATGGAAAATAATGCTAAGAGAATGTATTACGCCGTCGACCTACGCACTAAATCATATCATGATTTTAAATGGAGATTTATTATTAATATGCGGTGTGGGCATGAGTAGTGTAGTGATTTGTAGCACCCCCCAATCAGATTGCAGGGATTTGGTGTGGGAGGCGCTTTCGACCAATCAG
>JAQGAZ010002804.1:0-15132 GCA_034692225.1 Polydesmus complanatus
CCTGGTGTGACAAGAAGCCCATTGGTGTTGAGCTGAATGATACATCTTGATGTGACAAGAAGCCATAGGTTTTTAGCTGATCGTATCTTGCTGTGATGAGAGGCAATAGGTTTTAAGCTGAATGATACGTCCTGGTGTGACAAGAAGCCCATTGGTGTTTCCGGCACAGTCTTCCTTTCAGCCCGCACTTTCTGTTATTTCTTTAGCGTTATGTCTGCTCGACGTTAATTAATTATTTATTAATCATTAACTTTGTTGTTGTTTGTTGCGGTTATTGCGCTTTGTGACACTTTTTATCACATGTTTAGAGGGTTTACACTTAGTTTAGTGTAAACGTTTATTTTTTAAATGCGCATGCGCCATTTATTTTAACCAGAATTAATGGCCCAGTTAAATAATAAGTTAAGGATTGTTTACGGCTTTGCGTTTTATTATAAGCTTACGTTAGGCTGTTAGAGTTGATTACTTCGTTATATCAGAGTTTTGTGTGAGTTAATTGGTTATAACAAAGTTTGTAGATGGTTAATTGGTTAAATATATAGGAATCCACCGCCTTCGTTATAATCAAGAGTTTTAATAATGTTGATTTTGTTATATCAAACTTTGTTGAGCAGATTTCGTTATAACGAATAAAAATTTTTTAAAAGCCATTAAAACGGTTATTTAACTGAATGGCGTCGAAGAAAATTATTAGCATCGATAAGAAATTAATTAAATAATTATTTATGTAGTCCTACTGTATAATATTAAGCATAGTAGCCTACTGAATGTCATTCAAAATGCAAAACAACAATGTTGTTTTGTTTTTATTTTAATTGAGTACAGTATTTTTAAGCGTTGTGCACGCGATGCAGCGCGGTAATAACATTAAACAGATTTTGCGTTATAAATTACTTAATTAATTACAACAATAATTAGTATTATATTTCTTAAATTATCTGAATGTTTATTCTAGGGAAGTACTTGGTGAAAAATGCTGCTGAAAAACAAGAAATTTAATTTCTTTAAACTTCTAAATTGTTTGTAGTTTTTTCAAGTACGATTACGAAATAAGCGAAAATAAAAGACAGCATCTAAGTATATGGGAGAGAGAAAAATAAAAAAAATGAATTAGAAGTTTAATTTTAAAAAAAATAATTTATTTAAAAATTAATTGTTATTTATTTACAGCGAGGATATGTTGAGTTCTTATTTTCATGAATCTATTGGTTATGCAACAGTGGCTCACGTGATCCACATACAGCTCCACTTTCGCCATCAACTTGCATTTGAAGAAAGATTACAGCACCGGTATAATAATAATAATAATTAGTGTTTTGAAAAATGAGTAATAAATAATATTGATTACGGCTAATGTTTTTTTAGTGCTCAACGCGGGACCGTTAAAGTTTGAACTAAGACGAAGTAAATGTTGGACGCTTTGATCAAACTGAAAAGTAAAAAAATAAAATGATAAAAAAATATATATATAATATATAAATTAATTTACTTTGTTGTTTACTTTCGCAGCTTGCGACGTTATGAAAAGAAGACTGGCAAGACATGCAACTATATTAGGCACATTATATATGTCTCTGTCAACTTTCGAAATAGCTTTTTCATTTATTATTCCGAAGATGAGAGTGGTGAAAAAGAAGATCAGTCCAAAAACAGTAAACACCAGGAAAGCTAAGACGTTGTATTTGAAGATTTTGTCGCTTAATTCCACCGCAGCGCAACACTTTCTATGCATTTTTACTAGATGGGCCAATCGCTTCAAGTCGTCGTCCACTTGGAACGAAGATAAATGGTGGAAAAGAAAAGCCAGGCAGGAAAATACTGTAAACGTAAGTAGAAGAGCAGTAAGAAGTAACGCAGCTGGGCCAAAAAGAGGGAGAAACAATTGGTAAAAAGTATAAAGCATCGAGACTTTTTCCTGGAAGCTAGTTTCTACGTTTATCAAAATGGCAAAAAAAGCTAGAATAAAGAGTGAGTAAAGCGTCAGTAGCGAGATTAAGCATAACATTTGCGGGATCTTTATCTTCGAGAGGAAATAAGTGGTAAATTTAGCGTCGATTTCGTTAAAAATCTCTTCTAGTTGATCGATGAGCGAGCAACACTCGCGGTGAAATTTAAAAATGGAAACGAAAAAGATTAAAGCGGCGAAATACAAAATCAGAAAGTGTATATTGTATCCCGTTATGATAACACTGGTCTCGCCAGCCGACGCATTAATTTCGATAACTTTCGAGTGAAAGGCTTTCGAAAGCGAAATAAAATGCAAGAATTTCGCCACTTTGTAGATGAATTTTCCTCGTTTTTTCGGCGAAAGGGTAAAACCAATGTGGCCCATTAACCAACATATTATAGCTATGGCTTTTCGAAAAGTCATCGTCTCTTCAAGAAGTTGACAAAATTTTTGGAAATGGGGAAGAAATACTCTTCCTTTTTATATTCCATGTATTTATTATTTTTTTTCGACTGAACGTATTAACTATATTTTATCCAAAGCGACATTTCGTATATTTACAAAAATGAAGATGTAACGTGAGCTCATTTTTGTTTGCATTGTTCCGTCTTTCAGCCGACAGACGAAAGAGAAAATCGTTATAGAAGAAACCTTTTGTTAAAACGTTTGTTATTTTTTTTTTTCTAGTCAAATATTAAACGAGTGTCATTGTATAACTTTCGGCGAAAGTTAGACAAAAGTTTAAGTAATGCCCAAAAAAATATATACAGTATTCTATTATTAAGAAATGGATAATAATATAATAGTGTATTTGTTAGGAAAGTTTTATCGTAACGAAATGAGATACAGTATATAAAAAAAATATATAGGAAGAAAAGAATATTTATTGTAGTTTTATTTAGTTAATTGTATACAGTAATCGATTCTTGAGTTTTCGTCATTTTGTTGAGCGATGTCTAGTATCTAAAATCCATAGGATTAGTCTACTGTAACTGTTATCGTTATACAATAACAACTAGACTAGTTACCCTGTAGTTGTTTTTTTTTCGTCTGATCAAAACTTCCCCAAAGCTGAGCTTCAAATAATTTCAGTTTGAGCGTCTCTCACAAATTATTCTTGCAGTTTGTTTCGTGTTTTCATCTTGTACACAAGTCTTTCTTTGATACGTTTTAAAGAGACCCATTCTAAATTATTCTACATTTACGGAATTATTTTCATCTCAAAATTTCAATTTTTTTTTAACATTTATTTTTTGCTAAACATTAAATTCGAATAATGAAAATTTGTTACCTAATTAAACCAAAATTTAATTTAATTTAATTTTTTTTTTTTTTAGTTTGGAAATAATAATTGAAGTTTATCTGGGGCAGAGAGCGTGTCGTCCCCCGTCGATGGGTATAGTGGCTCCCGTGATGAACGAAGACTCGTCCGAAGCCAGGAAAGCGATGGTGGCGGCCACTTCTTCAGGCTCCCCGATACGTCCCAGAGCGTGAGTGGTCTTGGAACGTTCCAAGAACTGTTCGTACTGATCCTGGTTGAGTCCACCTCGGCGCTGAACCTCCGTACGGATCACACCCGGACTGAAACGTAAAAACAAAGTAAAACTTTATAATTAAATTCACTGCGCCGGTAGATGAAATGAACGCGAGTTGCGCTTACTTGACGGCGTTGCATCGCACTTGCTTAGCTGCCAACTCTGAAATAACAATAATAAAATATTATTTATTTTAACAGTTGGAATTTTATTTTCTTACCGATGGCGACGCAGCGAGTGAATTGGTCGATGGTGGCTTTGGAGGTGCAGTAAGCCAACACATTCGGGAACTGAAAAATTAAAATTGGTAAATTATTGTGTATTGATAATATTAAAGTAACAATTATTATTAAACTACATTTTTAAATTAACTTACTGATCGGATTCCATTCACACTTGAAACGTTAATTATGTTCCCTTTGCTCTGAATGAGATGGGGCGTGGCCAACATAGTCAAGTGGTAAACAGCTCTGCAAAAAAATAGTTAATTAACATTTTTATCTTATTACCTGGTAGTTAATAAAAATTTGTGTAATTTTTACCTGACGTTAATATTAAAAATTTCATCGTATTGGGCTAACGAAGTGGTTTCGATGGAGCCAAAAGATAAAATTCCAGCATTATTTACCTTTATAAAAAATTTATTAATTAATTTTTTTTTTTTCTTCTATTAATTTCAGTTAATTTAATTCAACCAAGATATCGAGACGATTATATCGAGCGATGGTATCAGCGATGACTTGAATGGCAAACTTTTCATCCGTCAAATCACCAATTAATTCGAGTGGCTGGAAATTAAATTGAAAGTAATTATGTAATTATTGTTATTATAATAATATTGCACAACTAAATTAAATATAGAACGCGATGGCTGTCCATAACGCGTAGATCTAACCTATAACAGCTGTTCATAGGAAAGCGTTATGTATGCAGTACAGTTTATTCCAAAATCACATTTACCTTCTCCGAGCATTCGCATTGCGAGACGGTTTTGGCCAAGTTTTCGGCATTTCTACCGGTCAAGGAAAGTTTCGCCCCGAGCTTGGAAAATAATACAGCCGTAGCTGCTCCGATACCAGAACTTGCGCCTTAAATATACATAATAAATTATTAATGTTTTAAAAAAAAATGCCACTTCAAAACTCAAGGGCGTAATGTGCTCTAATTAACAACTTATATCGCCTAGAGTACGTAGAGCTAGATTTTAATTTTCATACCTGTAATTAACGCAACTTTTCCTTCTAGTTTTCGATTTGCCATCTCGTAATATGAATAAGAATTATATGATCGTATCAAAATATAGTTTGTGGGGGGAAACCGGCGCGTACATGTATTTTAGTTCACGACCTTTAAAGCTTTCCAGCTGCTGCGTCGCGCTTAAAAAGCAAATCGGCGAAAAAGCGCATAAAACTGAAAGCGTTCAAATCCAAGCCGCAAAGCTATCTAAAACTTTGCGCCATTTTTAAATTTATTAATACAGTAATTATTTTTTTAACTTACTTTTTTTTTATTATTATTGTGTTTATAATAACATACAATAAAAATGCTTTCTTCACAAAGTTGAATAGATTATTTTGCGCATTAATTTTCTATATTTTGTACATTTAGGAGCATCGTTCTGGGAGAGAAAAATATAATATACCGTATTACAAGTCTCAAGAATCTCGTATGCCTGAACATCAAAATAAGTACAAGACGTCTTTCTTTCGACTTCGATAAGCTATATAAAAGTACAGTATAATAAAGTATTCTATAAAATTCAATATCAAATTATTTATTACAATTATTTGCAGGTTAAAATTACACCCAAATTATTTTTTTATAAAATATATACGATTCGATAAACAACAGATTTATTGTGAAACAGTACACCGGTATCGATAAAATGTTAAGATGATTAATCCCGGAATTAATTAATGTTTTTAAACTATTATAACGTAGAATAAATTTATCTGGGGCAGAGAGCGTGGCGTCCCCCATCCACTGGTATAGTGGCTCCTGTGATGAACGAAGACTCGTCCGAAGCCAGAAAAGCGATGGTAGCGGCCACTTCATCGGGCTCCCCGACGCGTCCCAGGGCATGAGTGGTCTTGGAACGTTCCAAGAACTGAGCGTACTGCTCCTCGTTGAGTCCTCCGACGCGCTGCAGCTCCGTACGAGTCACACCGGGGCTAAAAATTTGAAAAAAACAAAAACATTTTCAATCAGGTGAAATTTAATATCATGGTTTATAAAGAGTGAGCTTACTTGACGGCGTTGCATCGCACTTGCTTAGCGGCTAACTCTTTAATTTAATAACAAAGATAGATAAAATAATATTATAAGTTTAAAAGTTGGAATGTTTTTTATTTTTTGGTAGCCTACCGATTGCGACGCAGCGTGTGAATTGATCGATGCAAGCTTTGGAAGAGCAGTAAGCCAACACACCTGGGAACTGAAAAATGAAAGCAAAGTTTAATAATAAGCTAAGTAAGTTACAAAAAAAATCTTAAAAATTTTTTATCGGGTTCCAAATAGCTTTTTAAAAAGTCTTAAATCTTGGATCGAGCTTAAAAGTATAAAACGTAAGATTAATAAGTTTGATACTTACAGATCGGATTCCGTTCACACTCGAAACGTTAATTATGTTGCCTTTACTTTGAATGAGATGAGGGGTGGCCAACATCGTCAAGTGGTAAACAGCTCTTATAAAAAAATTGTGTTTTAATTATTTTGTAATTAAACTTTTATATTGCTTTAAAAATGTTAATTACCTGACGTTAATATTAAACATCTGATCGAATTGAGCCAACGAAGTGTTTTCGATGGAGCCAAAAGATATAATGCCAGCATTATTTACCTGTGATGAAAAAAATATTATCAATTAATTAATATTTAAATTCCAAATTTCAGGTAATTAATTTAAGTAACAAACTAAGATATCCAGACGTTTGTATCGAGCGATGGTGTCAGCGATGGCTTTGACGGCGAATTTCTCATCTGTCAAGTCTCCAATTAATTCAAGTGGCTGCTAGAATTAACGAAAACATTAAGTAAAATCTTGATTGACCATAATATTTTTTTAAGTACTAGTAAATGTAACATTCTTAGATGAGGAATATAAGTTGCAAAATTGAATAATAAATTTTAAACCAAAGAATTATATGTATTGCACTTGCAATTATGAAAAAATAATATAGAACGCGATGGCTCTCCATAACGCGTAGATATACTGTAGAACAGCTGTTCATAGGAATACGTTATGTATGCAATACTGTTTATTACAAACTTACTGTACCTTCTCGGGGCATTCGCACTGCGAGGCGGTTTTGGCCAAGTTTTCGGCATTTCTACCCGTCAAAGAAAGTTTCGCACCGAGTTTAGAAAATAATACAGCTGTAGCTGCTCCGATACCAGAACTTGCGCCTGAAATAATTATACAGAATAAATTATTAAAAAGGTCATTTCAAGTTCATTAAACAATATAATAAAATTAATAACAATATATATATTGGACATATTTCTAGGGGTTAAATTTATTTTTCGCACCTGTTATTAACGCGATTTTTCCTTCTAATTTCCGGAATGCCATCTCGTAATATCAAAAATTAGTTAAAATAGTTTTTAAAAAAAATCACTTTTAAAAGCAGTAAATTTCTAAAGCACCGGCGGGTATTTGATTTTGACTTTCACTATAAAAGCGAACTTCGCGAAATGCCAAATGAACAATGTTACCGCGCCGGAAAACGCAAACATAACCGCATAAAAATAAATAACTCACGTTAAATTTTAAAAATTCGAAATTTCTTATTAATAAATTTATTGTTTTATTTTAGTCGCAATATTTATGATAATTTTATTTTAAAGAATTTTTATTTTTTTTTTGAATTTATAAATCGCGTTTTTTAAAAGTAGAATCGATTATTTTTATTTCGATAGTATTCATAATCGGTCTGTGATCCGCGAGAGATGTGTGATAAACAAGAACGATGTTGATCTTTAAACATTAAACCCTCATTTTCCTCCGTTTGAAATCTTTTAAAGATAAAAATTTAAAAAAAATGTTGGAGGTGTCGAGAGGGAAAAGGACCTTTGATTTCCGAGAAGGTAATAACGACAAGTTTACAAATCCTTATTGGTCGAAACGAATCCGCAATATCGAAGAAAATGGAGTCACACCGTCGCGACATTTGGGAAATCGAGACAATATGTATTCAAATTTATATTCAAACATGTCACCAGTTTATAGTTGGGATCCCGCCACCACCGTCAATCACACGGCTCACGGCGCCGTCTTCAACTTAGAATTCTCCCCGGATGGGTATTACAATAAGTTCTATTTAATAAAAAAATATTGATAAATGCTAATGGTTTTTTTTTTGAAGCTCTCTTCTGGTCGCTGCTTGTGAGAAACGCAGCATCTTGGTTTTGGATTCGTTGACAGGCTCTCTGGTTAACCATGTGAATGATGCTCATAACGCTTGTGTAAATTGTGTAAGGTAATTAATTATTGGTATAATGAACTCTTATTTATAAGCATCGGCCGAAACGGTGTCAAAGAAAATGATTGAAGGGACTCGCAGCTATATAAGCAGATAACTCCGTGTGTTTACTTACATTTTCTGAGTTAAAAAATGTATTTCATAGATAAAACAAATTAATAATAAGGTTTCCATCGACTGGATCTGTGTTTATGAAGCTGTGGAATTTATAGTTTCTACGAATTATTCAACAAAATGGTGTCACCTTTTCAGAATGCCGATACGAAAAAGATTGTCTTAAAACTTTGAGTTTCACAAATCTTCAATTTATTTTGTAAGTTCTATTTTGAGTTGTTTTAGTAGCTCAAAACTGTAGTAAGCTATTTACGAAGTAGGGATAACGAATTCAATTTCAGTTGAAAATTGAGCTTTTAATACTTTATTTTTTTTTTATCATGTGAAAACTTGCAAACGTGGAGTTATCCGCAAATTACAGCGAGCCCTTCGATTATTGAATTGATACCCATTCCCACTTAATTTATGTATCGTATTTATTTAAGATTATATTCTTTCCGTGTGTAGATTTTTAGATTCTCGTATTTTTTCTACGTGCTCGGACGACAACACAGTTTCCATCTGGGATTTACGTTATTTGAAAAATAAAATTCGCTCTCTAAAAGGTCATTCGAATTGGGTCAAAAATATCGAATACGCTCAGGACGTGGGACTTTTAGTCACGGCTTCTTTCGACGGGACTATTTACACTTGGGATATTAATAAGTTCGAACTAAATTTTATATTTCTAAAATCATGTCTTTTGATTATTGAACTTATTTTTTTTTATGATCAAAGGTATTCGGAGACTGATATACCTTTTAAAAGGGTTCTTCACACCGAAGGCCTGATGAGGGCCAAATTATCACCCGATTTTTCTAAATTAGTCATTTGTACATCTCACGGTTGTATCATGGTTATACATGATTTAAATTTAAGTACTTTAGGAACAGATTTACGTTCGTTTCAGGTACATTTTTTTGTTGTTGTTTTCATATTTTTGATTCACATTTAATTGATGGTTTTTTATTTTAGCCTACTATATACAGATTGATGCAGACGACGAACGCTCCCATTCATTTAGCTTGTAAATACAACCACTTGTTCACGGCGAAGAGGAACCGAGTGGAACTTATCACCGATTTCCCTAAAGGAAACGAAGCCGACGTCATATCATCTCTTCAAATTCATCCGCAGAGCTGGTCCGTAGTTTCCAGAAACACCAGCATCGACGACACTTCCGAAGTTAGTTTTCACTTTCTTTTGCTTTTAATAATGTTCATAGGTTACATAAAAGAACGACCGCAAAACTTTTAAAGAAGTACAGTATAATATGCTTTAAAAAGTATATAAGCAGACTAAATATGGAATTAGGAAAAGGAAAGTTTAATTACTGTATGGATTTTACCCTCATCGATCAGTTACGAGATCTAGAGGATCAATATCAGTTTGCAATTTTCTTGTTTGTTTACCATTTTTAAATTATGTGTTTTTCAGTGAAGATTTTCAGATTGGTTCACATTTTACTTCCATCTCTCCACTATTTTTTTTTCTCTGCTATCTAACAGAATATCTTAAAATTTTATCTTAGTAAGAAAGTATTTATTATAAGAGTTGGAGTAGGGAAAAGTCAGGAAATTCATAATTATTAAACTAACAGACGTTGCTCGTACAAGCTTTGAAAAGAAATAATTAACAAAAATTAAATAAATGTTAAGTAAAATTTTAAATAAACAAACACTGCATCGATCAGACGTAATCAATAACAAATTTCTAATGAGATGGCATTAATATCAGTTGAATCAGCTGTACTTTTACACCCAATTAATCATTATGATGAATGGAAATTCAAAGTCCGTGATTGATTTAATAATTTATTATTATCGATCCGTATTGAATTTGGTTTACTTTTTAATGTTAGTTTATATTTTTATTTTACTGATAGAGATTAATTTGATTAATCCTGAAAATACTAAACTTGATCCGCTTTAGAAAAATAGGTCGAGGATATTTTCCCTCAAACTCTAATATTAAGCTCTATTATTACTTTAAGAATTATGATTTTGAAATTTTGTTTTTCATTTTTTTTATGACGTTTTTTTACATTTTCAGTGGTCCTGCATGCATGATTTGCATAGCTATCCCATAAATCCCGACGACATCCCTGATACGGAGCCTTGGGATCAATCTGACATGGCAACGGAGGAGCAGAACCACATCCAAACAGGCTCTTCGGAAGGAACTTCGAACGCCGAAGCCAGACCTCTCGTCCACATCAGGTTTGTGATTATTATTATACATTGAACTAACAGTTCAGTTATTAGTACGATTTACAGGTTCAACTATCGTCCTCGGACCAGTACCAGCCCTGAGGAAGGAGCCCGCGAGGGTGGTAGGAGTGAAAGTTCGGAAGGAGGAGGAGCTTCGAGTAGTAGCAGTAGTAGTACGAGTAGCGGAGCGAGTAGTGTGGGTATGACTTTTAGGTTACCTGTAGATTCCTTCGAGATTTTCGAAGCTTTAGCCGCGACTTTAGCTGCCGCGCATCGAAATCGTCGAGCGAACGAACAGCAAGCCGCTGCCGCCGCCGCTGCTGCTGGAGGAACCATTTCTTCTCAAAGTTCCGAGACCGGTGAAGGCAGTTCGGGGTTGGCGGAGGAAGGAAAGGAGAAGAAGCGGAGGAAGATCGTGAAGAACAGAGCACGCATGACGCATTTCATGATGGAACCGAACGTGGGTAAGGGTTTCATCAAGGAGCTGTGTTTCAGTACAGACGGACGCTTAGTGTGTTCGCCCTTCGATCACGGCGTCAGGTTACTTTCGTTCAGTGACAAGTGCGCGGAGTTGTGCGATTGCGTTCCGGAGAAACCCACGCAGTTCCACGTGGTAGCCTCGAGTACCAGTCATCCGAAAGTCGTGGTGTGTACCAAATTCGCACCCAATCACTGCCTCTTAGTGTCGGGATGTCTGGGAGGAAAAATTTGCTTTCATCAACCAAATTTTTAATGTTTAACATTGGGGGTTTTTTTTTGTATAGTGACTGTAAAACAAAGAAATTTTTTTTTTCTCGTTTTTTGTTTGGGAAATTATTTATGTTAATAATTTTTTTTATGTGACTGACTTTTTTTTTTTTTGGTGATAAAATTGTTCTTTAAAAAGAATTTTTCAGGTTCTTTTTAAATAAACGCTTTATTTAATTATTAATAATACATTATTAATAAATTTTGTAATACAAGTAACATGGTTTTATTTTGAAATCAAGAACAGTTTTTACATAATCTTTTAGGTTTGTTTATTTATTATTGTTTTGACCGTATAATAAACTACAGCGTGCAGTTTGTAACGTGCTAATTATAGGTTTCCTAATTATAATGCTTTATGTTCAGAAATATTTCCTGTTTATCTCGTGCGAGGGGGAACCTTAATGTTTGCTTGTCCGAACCATGTTTATACCTGAATCAGAAACATAATGCACGCTGTAGTTTATTCTTAGTGGTAGGACCTATCCCAAATTTATTGTGCGTGAAATTGTGAATACGAAATTTTCTCAATAAGGCGGAGTTGCGGTATGGAAGCCGCGAAGCCGACTTCTGAACCAGTTCTGTCCAGACATTCATTTAAATGTACTCGGTACGAAACGCTTAGTGAGTCGCGGGGAATAAAAAAAAAATCAAATTAATTTTAATATTTATAATTAAAAAACGGAGATTAATAGAATACCTATTCGCTATTTTTTGAGCTGAGCGCGCTGTGTTCGCAACGTAGTGGAGCCCTACACTAGATGACGATGCATGCGCGTGGTAATATTAAAAGAAGAGAAGTTTGAAAAGTGAACGATAGAACGAGTAAAACATTATTTGAATAAATGGTTTGCCATTCATGTTGATGTAGTATTCGCAATCCGAACTGGAAATGATAAACCCCGCAGGCGCTCTGGATAGGTTTCAAGGATCAGATCGCAAAAGACTTTGTAATATCGAATAGACATTAAACTGTCAGTACAGAGATAATTTTATTGAAGTCGCGACAAGCCGTTGTGTCTTAGCAAATCGGTGAAGGAGGCGGCTGAACGGGCAATTTGCAGTGCAATGATGTTTGCGAAGTACGGTAATCTAACATAATTGTGGAAGAAATACAGTATCTTCGAAGAAAGATACAATTTTCCTACGCAGTGGAAACCGTGGAATTTCGTTAAAAAGCCTATAGAGTTCTGATAGGAACTATGATCCAAAATTGTGGACTGACTCCATGTGGAAATATAAAAAGCTTTTCACCGATTATTTTATTTTTTTTTTTTTTAATAGTTTAGTCATCCCCGAAGGGATAGATTGAATAATTATGATGAGGGGCATTCTGATAACCATCGTTTTCGATCAACAGCTGACAAGGTTTCCGCGGCTGCTGCTCAACATGCAAAAGAGTGACGCAAGATCTAGTTGGATAGTCATAAACTAGCGCTCAAAACTTTATTAAAACCGCGATAAAGTTTCAGTTCATCGGTCTTGAAATGGCAAAACCATCGCCGAACAGCTGTATGTTCACGAAAGGGATAATTATCAGCAGGAAAAAAGTAAGAAATTCAGTCGCTTTATTCTTATATTGTAATTTAGTTAATGTTCGCAGTTATAATCAACAAATGATCTTTTTAAGAAATGTTTATTGGCATAATGTTAAGTTTTGATTATTTAAACCCTCGAGTTAAATATGAAAAAGAGAAACTTTTTATTTTTTTTACATTCCGTCGAATTCGGAATTTTTATTTCGGGATTCGGTCCAGGCTTTAGCTATGGTCCTCTTCATGTCGTCGTCTCCGTCATCGTACATCTGTTTCATCATGTCCATCAAACCCTTACTGGGATCAGCATCCTCGTCCATTTTCGGAGTCCTATTTCGATTTATTAATAATTAGAAATGTTTGTTGAAGTTGATCAAATAATTCATTCACGAAAAAACTTACTTTGGTTCTTTAACTTTTTTGTCGTGAATAGTGATGTTGGACCACGATTTATTACTCTCCTTCTTCATAAATATCACAACCGAATCATTTTTAACCTAGAAAAAAAAAACCAAACAATATTATTTTTGAATTTAGAAACACAAAATTGAAGGGGCTTGCAGCAACTTTTTTTTTTTTTTTAAATGTAATTAATACGTGAACGAGCAAAGTTTGTACGTAAACGTTTCCTTTCTGTGAAGCAGGAAGAGAACTTTTAAATTTGGAGCTCCCAAATTGAGTTAAAAATGCTCATCTAAGAGAGTTATTAAACGCAGTAAAATTACCAAACCATTGTGCAAATAGCTCACTAACATAGTTTAAAATTGCAAGATAAATTGAAATCGCCGAGTTCCAATTTTCAGAACCACTCCTTGTTCCCTTCCAACTTATTAAGAAAAGGATTCTTTTATCTATAAAAACCATTCTTGAACTCAAGAAATGGAGATCTCCTACTATAATAATAATTGCTGCCAGCCTTCCTTCAATTTCATTAACTTTTAATCTCATTCGAAATAAATTAAAATTCATAGTTTTTCAAGAAAAAACAAACCTTGAAATGACTGGCATCGGCGACGATGTTTTCCAATAAATTAGCTAACGTCAAATAATAATTTTTATTGTCCAAACCCGACACATTAAGTTCCATCGACCTACAAATACAAAAATAAATCAGTTATTGACCAAAAAAAAATTAATTGTACCGATCATCAATTTATTTGTACTTGGAAGCAAATTGACATTTGATGTTCGCCGCTGGAATGGTGTGCACTTTCTCCAAAGTTACGTAAACTTTAACGAATTTATCCGACTGATCCCACGCTACCGTATGATCATCAAAGCGTTACAAAATTACGGTCATTAGTTAATTATTAATTGAATAATAATAATACCGTAGTTGGTTAATTTGACGTCGTAGGCTTTCCTTTCGCTACCCACGCCTTTCGAACTCACGCTGAATTTGGGTAAATTCTCATCGCCGGCCACGTACGTCGGTCGTTCCAGTAGAGAAATCTCGTCTTGTACTTTCTTAATTTGACTGGTGAGAACGCTTTTTACCTTCGGACGTTGAGCCAACTCCAACAATTTCTGCAACTCCTGCACATCCAACTGCAACTACAGTAACCACAACAACAACAGCGTAAAACATGTGATTCACTCAGCGCGGCTTTTTCTTATTTTTATATTAATTATTAAATTAATTTTAATTTATTTCAACGTGATAACTTACGCTCGCTACGTCCGCCATATCTTTGCTGAAAGAATTATTATTGATTTAACTGACGATAAATTTATAATAAGTACAACACAAAGAGGTTGAGAGAGGATAAAAGCGCGTGGAAAATTCTAGAAAACAGAGCAGACGCTTGCTTAGTTGCTGGAATGCTTAATTGCTGTCTAACGGATGTTTGCTGCATTGCTCGATTACTGTATTTTTGGGGGCTTAAGCTTTTTAGCTGTAATGCTTTTGTTGGATTGCTTTGCTTTATAGCTGTATTCTTGTGTTTTTAAAGCAAAATTATGCTTTTTTGGATAATTGCTTTGCTTTATAGCTTTATTTATAAGTTATTAATGCAAAATTATTTGCTTTTTCCTAAGTTTTAAATATTTTTTCCTTTATTTTCGTTTTTTTAAAGATATTATTGAATAGAAATTAAATCGTTTTTAGATTTTGAATTAGATTTTTTTTTTAAACAACTTTTTTTATTTATTAATATAAATAAAAAAAATAATTTGGAGTATAAATATTTAATAATTATTTGACACGCGATTTTTCAAGGAAACTTCAATTATTTAACATTACATTACATTAATTTTTTTTTTTTTAATAATAAAATAGTCAAATTTAATTATTGCGATTTTGTGTATGACGTAATTTTTGAATGACAAAAAAGTAAACAAAAAAAAAATATTTGTTTAAATTTACAAAAATGAAAAGTTGTTTATTTTTGGTATACAAACAAATTGCTTTTAATAATTGAGCAATAAAAGCATATTACGAAATGTGGTTTTTTTTATTCACACGTTAAATTACATAAAAAAATGTATTTCATAATACAAGCGTTATTATTTATTATTTTATAATGGATGGCGTTAATGAATTACTATTTTATAAGGATTTAGTAGAGCACATGGTTAACTTTA
>JAQGAZ010002805.1:0-15109 GCA_034692225.1 Polydesmus complanatus
TGTCTGCGAATTGGCATAACGGAGCCTAAAACCACACTAAAGATCTTGATTGCGTGGACTTGGTGTTTAAATTTAAATACCGTAGAGAAAAACTTTCGTAAAACGATAACGTTGGTTCAATTCAGAGTACAAGCTCGACGATTAGTAGTAAACACACGCATCTGACTAGGTACTATATTGTTGGAATACTATCTCCTATTATAAGTATTATAAACTAATAAACCAATTCATAGATTAGATCGGCCAAAATTTTTTTTTTTTTGAATTTACGCGCCATATTAAAGCGCCGTAATATCTATACTTCTTCTCAAAATCGGAACCTGGTCGGCCATTTGCAATCTGTATATGAAGCGTGGGCACGACGATATTTGTCTCTGCAGTTGTTTATTAATTCAATTTTCGTGTTTTAAGGTAAATATCATAGCTAATGAATAAGTTAATTAAGTATTATTAGCGTGCCCACGCGATATATATATTTTTGTTTTGCTGATACGCCATATTATAAAACAGTCCGCGATTATTATCATTGTTATATTACTACGATCCGCAACGCAATGTCTAATCAACAAATAAAAGCTGGTATAGGACCTACTGCGAATCAACTTGAGCCTATGGACGTATCGTCGGTATAAACCAATTATTGATTATATTTAATTTTCCTTAAGTTAATTCTATAGAACTGCGTTCTTTTAGCAACCAATGGCGATTTTTAATCAAGCCCAAATGGCCCAGCTAGATGGCTTAATAAAATCGAACTTCTCAGCTCAAGAAAACACAATTAAACAGTGGATTGAGACAAGGGCGACTGTTACCAATACTAAGTTTAATGAGTTATCTGCATCGACTATGAAAATTAACAATGATCTAGTACGTCGAATGCAAAAGCTCGAAGAAATAACGCAGGCGCACGAGGAAGACATAGGAGCGCTTGAACGTAGTAATGCGGACTTAGCTTATAATCACGCATTAGGAGAGGATCATAGTCGCTCTAATAATTTGCGTTTCACATGACTAAAATTACCCTCACGTTCATACGATGACTGCAAAGCATTTATAAAAGACCTCCTTATTAAAACAATAAATTACAACCCGCAATCCATAGATAAAGCGCATCCATTAAGTTCCAACTTAGATGACGTTACTTTAATTGTTTTCTTTATTCAATTGCAAGAGAGGCAAGTTATCTTACGGGCGACTAAGCTCTATGAGAAAAATGTGAAGTCATCTTATCCATATAGTAGAATTCAAGTTGATCTATCTACATCGACATTAACTAACCGTAGTATTCTTGTGCAATACGCCAAATCAAAAGGATATGAACAATTTCAACTTAGGGGCAATAAGCTCATCCATGGGGGTGAAACCTTCGAAGTGTATGATGACGACGTATATAATATAAATACAGGCGATAATCTCACTTTAGGCGATCTTTCCTTCTACACTGCTCCCCCTCAGCGCAAAAAGAGCAAATTCGCGAAACAAAAGCGTAAGACACCACCCTACTGTCGTAGGTATAAATACGATATTCCAAATCAATCCTTTAACCCAAATCAGAGCCAATATAACACTAACCCGAATATGCACCAACCAAATCATTTCCTTACAGTACCACTTAGAGATCATGTGGCGCAATTAGGGGCTCCGTACTCCAACTCTTCCGGTTCTCAATACCACTACCATCAGGGACAAGCAAGTTTGCCCCTGACTAATCCCGGCTACCGCCCCCAGCGCCCATCCCTTCCTAGCACACAACAACAGATTCAGGGCCAAATGCAGCACCTTTCCCTCGTTAATCTCTCAGCTAGTCAAGGGGGTAATGCGAAATTCAACGCGCCACTCAATGAACGGGAACTCCCCCCAGGTCTGTTACCAACTCCATCGAATAAAGCTGCTTACTAAAGACCTAATTTACTATTTATCTTAATTAGAACATGCAAAGTTAACGACTGGACAATCATAAGTTTTAGAGATTAATTATGAGGGTATGCCAGCGCGGATTTCAGGGCTTAAATTTATCACCCCAACACAGGCAGTTCGCCTACAGCTGATTGAACGTGATTTAATTAATGCAACATCACTACCCTGTATAATAAGCGAGTTAGGAACCTCACCTCTCTCAATATTAAACGAAACAGCGGATAGCGACAGTAGCGCGCAGTCATTAGAAAGCTGTGTGTCGTTACATGAAAAAAATTAAGCATCAACTCGTCAAACAGCCAATTGAACGTTTCTTGCTTATCGAATTTGTTTTAGGTTAAAAACATTAGATTAGCTCTTACTCCATTGTACGTTTTCTCCTAACTGTTACTTTTCTACTTTTTGTTTCCTATTAGGGTTAATAGCCATTTATTTTATTTTACCGAATAGTACAAATATTTCATAATCACTGTTATTACTTGTATAATTGATTACCACTTATGTAGGTTTCTTTTTCGTCAGGTGTTCTGACACGATCAGCTATCTGCTTGCTATGTCACGTTCTACTTAATTTTAAGTTCAAATTGAATTAGATTTATTCGATAATGCTCTGATTATGATTATTAATAAAGTAAAAATTCGAAAGCCAAAGTAGTTCGATTACGGTCTTTATGTAACCCTGCATATAATTATACTATTCAATTCGACCTAATTGCAATCTATGGATTTTGCTTAAATAAGCATCAATGATAACCACGACATCAAATTGCGAATTTTGAGTGGGCAGGATGACATCAACACTGTCATCTGGCTATAGCTGCTGTACTCGATTACTATGAATCCACATTACAGGATTAATTTATCGAACACTATTTTTATCATCGTAATAATTACACTTCTCTGAGTCGCCGATGCCGGGCTATTCTTCTTAAATTTAATTTCTTATCTCTGTTTATTCCTAATATATATATATATAGATCTTAATTTAAACAATTAACCAAATCAAATTAATCTATTATAGCATTTAATTGTGCACCTTTCAGTTTTTATAACTTATCATACTAACTGTTTTCGAACTTAGTGTTCAATCGTTAAGGTTATCAGTATATTAACATTGATTGAACATTCATACATAATACGATTAATAACAATCATTTGTTATCTATTTTATACTTTACATTTTTAAAAAAACAATATACTAAATAGCTGTAAGGCTCCTAGCCTAAAGCAGTCCTTTGCAACCCACCTTGGGCGCATTATATAAATATTATTAATACGGCACCTTGTCGTATTTTCTTTAGTGGTTAACTATACTCTAACCCCATTTTAACTCCATAATTAAATTATTAGATAAATGGTAATTAACGACGCACAATACAATACAGATAGTCTTTATTACGAATTTATTCCAACTAATCCACATTTACCGCCCTTTAAATCGCATTTAAAGTCAACAGACCTAGCAACACTGGGAAATGCAGTCACAATTATATCGATGAATCTATGTTCGTATTTCAGTAAGCCAGATACTTTTCATGCGTACATACAATCACTACCGGGTGATACAAATGTAATTGCATTACAAGAAACATTTGCTAAAGAAGATAAACAGTTACTGCCAATTTTAAACTATGATCTTTACTCTTTCCCAAGGCAAGACTCGCGCGGGGGTGGCGTTGCATTCTATGTCTCAAATTCCATACCAAATACACTGATGCGATCCGAGATCTCTATGGATCTGGAAACATGTACTTTAAAGATCAACACTAATACATTCATAATAAATATTTATCGCAAATCAACAAACAATATTGATATGATGAACACAGCACTAACTAAGATTGATAATATTATCAAATCCCTTCCGTCCGGAGCTCAAATTATATTACTAGGCGACTTCAATGCAGAGACGAGAGGTGATAGTGACTTGTTTCACATGATGTCATACCTCCAATTTGTTCCTATAATCCCAGAATATACACACAACAGAGGTCGGGGACTAGATAATATATATGTAAAAAGTAGCGATGCTTCCATCCAAGCACATTTTTCTTTGAACTGGGGTCTAGCTGATCATGATGTGATAGGAGTAATTATATCAACCAATAACAACATCAATACACAGATAGACCTGCCAACATCCTTGCAACCTTCTAGGGTCTTCTCGGAGACCTTACTATTAGCTTTCTTAGAACGCACCTCTTTACTTAGTTGGCACACACTAATAACATCTACAAGCCCGCTTGAGGCCTGGGATCATTTCATTAAACTATTTGAAAAAACATACAATAATACATTTCCTATAAAGATAACTCATCCCAATTATAAGAATAAATGGATGACCCCAGCTCTAAAAAACATGTTAAACAAACGCTCAAAATTCTATAAAAAACACAAAAAATTGAATACTCCAGCTTCCTTACTGATGTGGAAATCGGTCGACAAGTCAACGCGTAAAGCAATTAAAAAACATAAAATGGATTACTTTAGGAACCTATTTAATAAAGCAGGTTTAGACTCAAAACGCCTTTGGTCGGTATTACGAAAATATCGACACATTTATCGTGACAAAATAAACACAAAGTACCTCGATGAAAACGGGAAATTAACTTGCTTAGAAATATCCAACAAATTTGAGGACCATTTTGCGCGATATAATACACAATTAGAATCAAAATTAGAAGACCCGATAGAAGTATTAAACAGTTGGGCGGATTGCAATATCCTTTTTGACTTAGACAAAATAACTTATTTAGATATTAAAGAAGCTGCAAGTAGAGTTAACAACCGCACTAGCTACAGATATCAAGATTATAATATGCAAGTGGTTAAGTCATTTTCAAAGCGCAATCCAGAAATCATCGCTACTCTATTCAACCTAATGCTCAAAGAGAAACAGATACCAGACAGTCTTAAGACTGGTCTTATTACACCATTATATAAAAATAAGGGCTCACGAGATAACGTTAATAACTATCGCCCAGTAACTATCACCACAGCTTTTGGGCGATTTTTGGACCAGCTACTCACATTACAATTGAATAGATTTGTTAAACTGACCAGTATCATCCCGTCCTATCAATATGGGTTTCGCACAGAACACCCAACAGAAGATGCCCTGATTCGTATTTCCAACTTTGTGACTGAATGCCTCGCAAACTCGTTCAGGCCTCTTGCGATATTGGTAGATTTTACCGCGGCCTTCGATACGGTACGCCCCAATCTACTAATAAGAAAACTTAGGAGAGGTGGCTTAGGACCAAAAATTTCCTCTCTACTGTTAGCATATCTAATAAATCGGCCTGCTTACGTCAAACTTAATACTGTTACATCAAAGGGTACAACATTGTCTATAGGAGTCCCGCAAGGCACTTCTATTGGACCGATTCTCTTTAACTTATTCGTTAGTGATATACCAACCCCATCCCACGCAGGCTGCAATTCAGTATTGCCTATTACAAACACTAATATTCGACTAAATGCAGCAATGTTTGCAGATGACTTAACACCAATGTTTGGGGCTAAAACTATAGCTGTTATGAATCCGGCGGTAAACGACTACTTAGGCAAGCTGGCTGCTTACGCAAATGAAAACTGCTTATTTCTCAGCCTTGAGAAAACATATGCTATGTTGTTTCATCTTAGTGGCTCTCGCTCATTATCTCCTTTGGAGTACGAACTACGACTGCAATTAGGTGCACACACGATACAGACTGTTGACACATTTAAACTACTAGGTGTACATTTTACTCCCACCCTATCATGGGGCGACCATATACAAAAATTACTAAAGTATGTATGCCGTAGCTTAGTCCGTTCTCATATAGAATACTGTATGTCTATCTGGGGAAATAACCATGGCGGCTCACTAACAACACTAGACTTACAAGTGCACAAATTTTATGTCATGTTTGGCAGATATCCTCAAGTATGTTTTTCAGCAGAACTTCTATATATAAGAGGCATCGCCATTAAATTTTACAAACACTTATATAATATTAAATTATTCAAAACTATAGTGTTATTGCGATGTGCAAGAAAACCATTAAAACTAGAAGTACCCCCAGTCAAAAATCATCTAGTTAAGCGAAATATAACCTATGCTGGCTGTAAAATATGGAATTACCTATTGGCCTCAAATCGAATTGACTACACATCTATAACTTCCTTTACTATTACCCTAGATACATTACTATTACAACGCTTCGACTTCATGTATTAATCACAGTCTCACTCTTTAACTAATGAAATCTATATTTTCACATTTTAATAATGTTATCTGTATTCTAACTAGTAGATGCGTAGTATTAACAGTACTAAACCTGGATCAACTAAGATCCTACATATAATCACTACTACCAGATATTAATCTCTCGTGTTACTATATGATTATTGTTGTCTATAACTAACACACTAGTAATCATAATGTTTTTCTCTCCTTTAACTTTTTGGTTCACGACACTCGAAGGGCGGTATTCTGTTTCGAAAGATACCCATGCCGCCTATTTCGGTGCTAATGTATGACATTAGTAATAATTAAGGACTTAAAACATGATTTTACTTTATATAGTATAGTAATTAAGATCTCTCTGCATGGTTACAAAATGTTATTGTATACAAACTGGCACCGAAATAAACATGAATTTTTCAATCAATCAATCAATCAAACATTGATGAACTGAATGGCGGACCGTTGTCCATGAAGATTCTACGCGGTAAACCCCACACAGCAAACGTACAATCGAGCAGTTTCTTCACTTGCACGAAACTCGTTGCTGTAACTTTTTCCACTACTGGAAATTTTGAAAACATGTCCATTCCTACTAGTAGATAGGAATTAGGCCCTAACTCTGCAAAGTCGAATGCAACCCACTCCCATGGGTTGGGCGGCGTCTCAGTCATGGTCATCAGAATCCTTTTCTTGTCTTTGACGACCAAACGGCAGGAACTACAATCGCGGACGTACGTCTCCATCTTGCTGTCCATCTTTGGAAACTACACTTTGGAACGGAGTAACGCTTTTGAACGTGTTGCTCCTTGATGACCAGTGTAAGCAAGCTGAATCACTCGTGGCTGGAGAGCGTCTGGAATAACTAATCGAACTCCGCAAAGTAGTAGACCGTCAGTAGAAACTGATAACTCCTGAAGAACCGGTTGGAAATATGCTAAAGTTGGGAACTGTAAAAGTAATTTTCGAAAAACGCCGTCTCCCCTCACCACTTTCAAAAGTTGTTGAAACGGACGATCGTCTGCGATGGCAGCCAGAATTTCATCTCTTTTCAGAGAAGAAGGAATAGCAGCTGTCGTCACCACGTTGACGTAGTCTTCTGTTTCCTCACCCAACTAGGTGTAGCGGTCGTCTATGGGATGGCGTGATAAGTAGTCAGCTGGATTCTGTTTGCAGGCTACGTGGAATACTCGGATCCGGAAAGCTTGGACGCGCAACTGCAACCTCTGCAGTCTGGTGGGGAACGAAGAGGTAGGCTTACCGAACATGGTAACTAATGGTTGATGGTCTGTGTACATGTCGAAGAAATGTCCGAGCAGATACACTTGGAAGAACTCCATTGCTGAGACCATGGCGACCATCTCGCGTTCCATTTGTGAATACCTTCGTTCAGTCGGCATCAGCAATCTGCTATAGAAACTTAGCAGACGCTCGTCTCCGTTCTTGTGAACTTGGACGAAAATCGCGCTGACTGCTATTGGGCCTGCATCCACTGTTATTTTTGATCTGGCTTCACCTGAAAAGTAAGAAAGACATGGATGATTGTCTTCCAGGCGGCGTCCATGGCTGGCGTCCAGGCGAAGTCAATGTCTTTGTGCGTGCCTTGCTGCAACGGATCAGAAAGTTCAGCAAGGTTTGGGATGAATTTTAGGCAATAATTCACCATTCCCAAAGCACTACGGAGTTCAGAGACGTTCGTCAGTGGTGGAAGTTTCTGAATGTTAACCAACTTGTCGGCATCTATTCGGATTCCGTCTCCGGAGAATAAATGTCCGAAGAAAATGAGTTTTTTAACTTTAAACAAACACTTTTTCATGTTTAATGTTAAGCCAACCGAATTGAGAATTTTAAGCACTCGGTCTAACTTTTCATCATGTTCTTTCTCTGTTGGCGCTCCTACTAAGATGTCGTCCAGGATGTTGCGGATCCCCTGTTCACAAGGAAGTTGTTTCGCGACGGCCTCTTGAAATAGTTCGGCGGCGGCGTTGATACCAAAGCTCAGCTGCTTGTATCGCCAAAGACCATGGTGCGTCGCAAACGTAGTTATCTCCTTGGACGCAGTATGGAGTGAGAATTGATGATAACCCTTGTTTAAGTCTAACTTGGAGAAGAATCGACACCTGTTGAAGGCTACCATAAGATCTTCGAAAGTTGGCATCATCACCTTCTTTCGTAAAACAGCCTCGTTTGCGGCTCTGGAGTCGACGCACAACCGGATTGAGAAGTCTTTCTTGGGGACAAGGACAATAGGCGAAATCCACTCTGACGGTGACTCCACGCGGCTAAATGATCCCGAGGTTTAACAACCTCTCAACTTCGTCCTCGATGGCGGGTCTCCAATGAAAAGGAATCTTTCTATTCATTATGGCTGACGGCTGTATTTTCTTGTTAATTGAAAGTTTGATCTCAGTTCCTTTTAGATTACCGAGTCCTTTGAATAATTTCGGGTAATGTCTCCGGACGGTCGTCTCGTAACCCTGACTGCGTTCGGCGTCGATAGTGTGTACTTTGGGGAAGGAAATAAGACCCAAACTTTCGGCGTCGTCTCCGCAGAGTAATGTTTTACAACTTCTGTCTACTACGAGCAGATTGGTTTGTCTTCAGCCTTCACCGCGTTCCAGTTCTAGCGTAGCCTGAAATTTACCCACTAGCGGAATCGGACGATCTCCACAGTATCCGAATAGTACTGCACCCGTCTTTTGCAGTGGCCTTGTTTCCAACTGATCATAGCACTGTTTGGAAATAATGGAGTGCGCTGTGCCTGGGTCAATAATGAAGTCTACTCGACATCTGTCCAGCTTTAATTGAACTGTACGCTGGCCGCTCGTCCCTACTGCGAACACATAGTCGTCGTCTGAAGAAACCAACACACTTGGTGAATTGAATACTGTTGACACATGGTTTATTGTTCCGGACTTCTCTTTTGCGTTAACGGACTTCGTCTGCTTACGGCTGTGGCAAACATTAGCGTAATGCCCAATACGGGAACATATGTGGCAGGTGGTGTTGAATGCTGGGCATCTAGAATCTTTTTGATGCCAACCACCTCCGCACTTGAAACAGGTTCCACTGGTTGGTGTTGTGGCTGCAGGTTGATTTGGACGTACGTCTGGTCAACGTCAGAAAGGCTTCTTCTTAGCCATTACGGCGTACACCGGCTCCGTCTTGATCGTTACACCACCGATCTTGTTGGTGAACTTTGTTGACTCAGTTCCCATTCACGGACGGCGGCTCCCATATGGGCAACCGTCAAGTTCTTATCACGAAGTAGAATTTTCTGAATTTTCTTGGAATTCGCCCCAACGATGCACTGCATTAGGATCAGATGATCTCTACGTGAATTCCGTGCATTTTCGACGTCCAGCTGAAGGGCTTGGTTGACTACTCGGCACTCGAAATCCGACCACGTCTCATCTTTACCCCGATGCAGCTGCCAAAAAAGAAGTTCTTCCAGGTAAATGTTGCAATGCTCCTCATAGAAATTTTTAAGAAGCAATTTCGCTCCGGCGCACGTCTCTGCTGCTTCTGCTACCTTTAGTGACTTGTACCTCTCACGGAACGGCCATCCCGCCTTGGAAGAGCAAGGCGGCAAGTTTTTCGGCGTCCTTGGTGACTTTGCGAAGTGTCAACGAAAGTTCGAAATGGTCTACCCAGGTCGACCATGAAGCGAAGGCTAACCGGTTGGAATTCAGGAATGGTTAGACCGACGAAACTGGACTGGGCAATCGTTCTTCTCGGCTGTGGCTGGACCGGCAGTGGTTGTTCAATTTCAACTGGTTCTCCACCCTCGGCCATGCAGAATGTCAAGACGACGTCTGGGACGGAAAATAACTCTCAAACATGAAATCGAAAATCGAACGATGTCTCCCTCATAGAACAAAGAAAAATCGGAATCCTCGTTGCCAAAATATGTGGTACTTTGTATTTTATGGACGGCGTCCCGGAATATGGGAATAAGACGGACGACGTAGGTTTAAACTTTAAGACTTATTTTAACAAAGGAACCAACTTGGTTGAACATATGCGAGAGGTGGAAATATAACAAGTGGCGAACAAAGAGAAATGTGCTCTATTTATACAAGAGAAAGGTCGAGACTTTGTACGCTTTAATTAATATGCAAATTAACCTATCAAGTAAAAATGAAAACACCGAAACGAACAAATGAATAAATTAACATAGATCGAGAATGACTCACTTTTCTCGATTGTGAATTAACATAACTATTAGTCATTATCGTAGAAATGCACTTAAATCACCACACTACTGTAATTATTTTTGGTCAATTATTACTATCCTTTTCTATGGTTAATAATAATAATATTTAATATTTTGAGCATAAGATGAGCACCGTATATATAAGTTTTTGCCTGGATGGGAATGGTCTTCAAGTACGCGGGATTTATCGGTTTAACCGGACTTTACGAAGGGGAAAACCCTTCGAAATGGAAAAGGACCCTTCTGGATATAACTCCTTCCTCTCCTCTTCCTCACTTCCTGCTTCATCCACATCATCCCCACCTTAACCTTGGGCTTAGCTAAACCCCGAGACCACAACCTAACCGATCTCCTCTCCCTGCTCATCGCCATTCTATCTTTCCGCTACCACCTATTTCCGCTTGTCTGCTGCTTTCGCCTCGGCTCAAACCGCCACGGCGCCACCGGCTTAAAACCATGGCCAATCTCGTCTTAATAGTTACTCTGATGTCCGGATTGGCCTTCATCTGGGTCGCCCACTACAACTGCATCGCGCGCTACAAAGGAATACACGCCCACTTCCTCATTATCGCCTTTGTGTGCAACCTATTCTCCGTTTCGTTCATTCCCCCCTTCCCACCCGCAAGCCACGTACTTCGCTTTCCAACTCATCTTGAGATCGGCTTTCGATCGGCTCAATCGGCTGATTAATGAGAATCGAGGACTTCTCTTCAGCATCCTTCTGCTTTGCTTCGTCTCCGCCCTCTACGAAGCCTACACCAAACTAAACATCGGATTCGCCAAATACATCGAACACATTTTAACTAACATCTTAGTCGGCGCACTAATTCTCATAAATATCGTCACCGCCCTCTTAATCCCGCTTTTATTGTACTTCCGTTTCAGCAAAAATCTCGTAAACTACTTGAAAAAACACCGCAATGTCTATCATCTGATAAAACCACACAAAAAGCGTCTCAAATTCATCGCCAATTCCCTATTGATTTATTGGTCGATAATTAACGTTATATGCGTAACTGTATTTGGCTATGTGAAGCGTGTGCTGGGGCCGGACGAGATCTCAACGGTGGAGCACGTGACGTACTTGAACTCCGTGTACGCAGCCCTAAGTCAGTGGAACCAACAGCAGCTCCTCTACATCCTCTTTCACTACGTCTTGAGATGCGCTTTCACCCAACTACATTAAGACGAATTGAAGATAAAAGCAAGATGAAATTGAGAGAGTATGTTCACTTGTGTGGGATGGAGTTGTATACTCCAGCATCACTCTGCTTCTAGCTCCGTGTGCGGCGCAAGGATCCAACAATGTAGTAAGTTGTAACTTTAAAGACCTATTTTGTTCTCTTTCATCTTCATCTCTCAATCTCTCTTACTCGCTCATTTTCCGTATCTCTCATATTATCTTTTGGTAGTGCTAAAAAACGCCATCTAGTGAGTTATATGAGAAACTCAAAGAGAAAGAGGGATATTTAAAGTTTACTTTAATAAAAAATGTTCAAAGTTGTGTTTGGACCATTTTTAGGCATCGAAGATCGGACCAAAAGCTTTCTCCACTTTCACTTCCGGCGATAAAAATATGAAAAAACAGGTAGGTTACGAAATATTTTTTTGTAGATGGAAATATTCGCGGTTCAAACCTATTATTTTAATGTGGAATTCTAGAATGCCGGTTTATTCAATTTGGACCGGTAGTTGGTTTTGAACGTTAAAAAAAAAATATTTAAAATCATTTTTTTCTCTTAATTAAGTCGATATTTTAGGCGATTCAATCGATTCTAAGTCAATGGGTGGTGTTTTACAAAATTAAACGTGACAAAGCGTGACGTCACCTAATAACGTCATTATCTTTGACCATGAAACGCACCTTTTTCTCTCTCTCTCTCTCTACGAGCATCTTTATGCAAAGTGCAAATTATGGTCAAAGGTCAATTGTAATTATTTTTATAATACAACGAAATTATACAATTCTCTTTTAAATAATTTTTAACCATAATTATTATTTGAAAGAGAAAATTTCGTCATCCAATTTTTTTAATATTATCGTTGCAAATAAATAATAATAAAAAAAAAAATACCGGGTGTCCGAGAAGGTACTGAACGATAAAGAATTAAAATAAAAAAAAAACTAGCAAAGCTAAAAACTTAAAAATGGTGTCATTTTATAAAGAAAAACTCAGAAAATATTTTTTTACCCAAAAACACTCACTAAGTTAACTATTTCTAGTATGGCTGCTACTCTATACTCCTATAACCGATTCTTCAACAGATATAATGGGAAGTACTGTACACAGTGTACAAAACATTCGCTCTGCTCACCTGTGTACCGCAAGTACACTCAGATACTCGCTTTGAATCTTTCCTTTCTTATACCTTGTTTACACCAAAGTAACAAATCCGGATTGATGAGGTTTCAAGGATTGAAACAATCTGAACGCACAAGGCTCATTTCAAGCGCCTTAATTTCACGCACAAGGATTGGTGAAACTTGGTTAATACGTCATAGACACGTCATAAACTTTTCACCAAACCACGATTGGATGAGTCCGGATTCGCGGTGTAAACATAGTATTAGAGATTTAAAGGGCCAAAGTTATTCGAAGGGAATAAGGTACAAAATAAATAAACCACAAAAATGAAATTGAGTCAAAGTAAAGGAGATTCAAAGTGAATAAATTCAAATTTAATGAAATTCAAAGTGAAAATTTTCAAAAATAATAAGTTTCAAAACAAAAAAAAAAATAAAATAAAAAAAATAAATAATAATATGATAAATTTTGAGAAGCGCTGCAATCTAATTAATATTATTAATTTATTATTTATGATAATGCAGTCGTTAGTCAGTCAATGGGTTGTCTTCTTTTACATTCACCATAAAGGATAAACACCTCCCTCTCCCCCAACCTCCACCTACTCATACGATTTAAATGAACATTACCACCTATTATCTTAGAACATAATATTAATTTCTAAGCGGGGAAAGTATTCAAGGTAAACGTCTTTTCCTCAACTGTTATCCAATAAAAACCTTCAGCGAAAACTCGATTTTATTAATAACTTTAGGATTCAGTGTATAGAATACTAAAACGCAACAAATAAAAAAAAACTAATAATAACTAAAATGATTCTATTGGACAAAATTAATATTCTATCAGCAGCAAAAGCTTTTCTACGTGAAATTGTATACTACAGTTGCAAAAACTTGCATTGAAAGAAGGATATCTCCAATTCTTATGAAGAGAAGAAACGACAAAACATCTAAAAATAAAAGTTTATACGCGAAATAATTAATTAAAATTAAATGTTCAGTGGGATACAGCGAATTGAAGTAAAAGGCAGCAGAACAATTGATTATTTTTAACATTTCAATGGTAAAAGGGGAAATACCCGTCAGCTACATTACCGTTTGTGCGCGATGAGAGTGACGAAAGATGTCTTAACGTATACGGTAGTAATTAAATTTTAAGATGAGGAGTTGTGCGCTAATTGTTTCCATAATTTTAACGTTTTTTGGACATTTTCAATCGATGGATAATTACTGCAAAGAATTCTACAAGAATAGAGAATATAACGTTTACAGTCCATTGTATGATAATGAACGTATATATTTCTCTTGTTTAGCAAAATTACTAGGCCCAACAATTACTTTCGAAGGAGTTGTTTTTGTCGATGCCAACGACTCATCCAGCGTTTCATTGCGCTGGTTGAAGTATTACAAAGACTACTACACCACCTACGACGACTCTCATTCAAATGATGTGAAAGTCTGTGACACATTTTCCCAAATGTGAGATAAAGTTTGCCCTTAACAAGAAGGATCATCAGGTGACTATAAACGAAAGTTGTAATGAAGATACAACAAATAATAATAATGGATGGCGTTGCGTTAATATTGAAGAGGAGATCAACTATGACAATAACCAGCCTACAAACGAGGAAATTAATTCCATACATGGTTTCCAATTCTATTCAATGGCCGCGCTCACCAAATGCAACGTTTCTAAAAGCCGTTTTAAAATTGAAGTTCACCCATGGTCATCGAAGCAAATGGATTTGTCACTCTTGACCAACCTCACCGTTGAAAGTTTGGATATATCAGATCACAAATTCAGAAATCTAGAAAACGGCTTTTTTCCTCTACTCTTATCTTTGCGTCATCTGAGTTTGAAACATTGCGGGTTAAAACATATCGAACTTGACGCTTTCGACGCCATTCCTTATCTAGAACACTTGGATTTAGAAGGGAACGATTTCGAAAACGCACCCGAGGCCCTTTTAAGGCTCAACAATCAGCAAACTCTTAACTTAAAGGGCAACAAAAACCTAAATTTGGAAATAACCCCACAAAATGCGCAACTTTTATTGCAGCTAAGGTGCTTGGATTTAAACGCCATTGAAATGGTTTATTATGAATACCATATAAATACCTCTAGGATAAATAACTTAGAAAAACTCGATTTAGGTGGAATATGGATGATTGATATTTGGTATTTAAACCTTCCTTGCCTCAAACATTTAATCTTGCCTAAAGAAATACTCTCTGAACCACTATACGACAGTTTTTTCAACTTAATTCAATTGAATACTTTGGATGGGAGTCTAAGTGAAATCACAGACTTTCCAGAGTACGTTCAAAATACCTTCCCCGATTTAGCACAACTGCACAAATTGTATTTGGATGAAAACTCGACCTTAACAATGCAAACCTTGCAAACCTTGCAAGCCTTGCAAACCTTGCAAGCCTTGCAAAC
>JAQGAZ010002806.1:0-15101 GCA_034692225.1 Polydesmus complanatus
TGTGTTTTTTTAGTAAAGATTCACAAATAGTTTTAAAGATTTACAAGTGTTTTTGTTGGAGATTTACAAGTGTTTTTGTTGGAGATTTACAAGTGTTTTTTATTTAAAGATTTACAAGTGTTTTTTTAGAGATGGGCCATTAAGATTTAGAGTTTTTTGAGATTTAAAATTAATGTATTCAAATGAAAGATTTAAGGATTTAAAGCTAAAGTTTGAGGACTAAGTGAAAAGGTTTAAAGATCCAAAGCAGAAAGTTCATGTTAAATATTTAGAAACTTCCAAAAGGCAGGAAAAGTGCGCAGTGAGACTTTATTGAAAGGCAGGTGGTTGAGGTGCGAGTGGGTTGCGCAACCTATTGTCCCACTTCCCCTGCTCGTAAATCACCCTTAGCCCCGCCCCCTTCACTCCCTTCCACCTTTAGACCAGTCTACGATACCTTTGGCACGTAACAGTAGAGCAGGCGGTAGTGGTCATCCACGATCACGTGATCCAGGCGATTGGATTCCGGAAGTTGCGTGTGCCAAGCGCTGTGGGCGCCACTGCGCAGGCGGTGGCACATACGCTTCATGTTGTACTTCCGCTTTCTCATCTCCAACTCCACGCTCTCCATCGCTCGGTTCTGAAAAACAAAATAAAACAAAAATCAAGCAGATTTAATGATAAGATTTACATTTCTTGTAAGATTTACGAATGTTTTATGTCGCGATTTACATCTTTAATTTATTATAGATTTACACGATCGAAAGCTTGATGAGATTTGTGAATGTTTTTTTTTAAAAAGATTTAAATACATCTCTAAAGATTTACATCATGGAGAGATTTACTTTTAGATTTTTGAAATTGGCAGTTTATTTGCAGATTTACAAAGACTAATTACCGGTAATAGATTTACTACTGAGATTTACGCTTTTTAAATTTAAATTATCATAAGATTTACATTTTTTGAGAGATTTATTGTTTAAAAGATTTAATCTTTTCTATTATTCTAAGATTTACAGTTTTGCAGCAAAAAAAATTTTGCATTTCTATTTCAAGATTTACATAGCTTGAGAGATTTACTCCTACTTTTTCCGAGATTTACAGCTTCATTTAATTTCAAGATTTACAGTTTCAATTTTATTTTAAGATTTACTCCAGCTTGAGAGATTTACTCCTACTTTTTCTGAGATTTACAGTTTCTTTTTATTTCAAGATTTACACAGCTAGAGAGATTTACTCCTACTTTTTTTTAAGATTTACAGCTTCATTTTATTTCAAGATTTACACAGCTTGAAAGATTTACTCCTACTTTTTCTGAGATTTACAATTTTATTTTATTTTAAGATTTACAGTTTCAATTATATTTTAAGATTTACGCAGCTTGAGAGATTTACGCCTACTGTTTCTGAGATTTACAGCTTTATTTAATTTTAAGATTTACAGCTGTATTACTTTACTTACGGGATTTACATTAAAATTTTTTTTCTTAAATTTTTGAGATTTACAGGTTTAGATTTTTATTTTTTTCTTAAAAAGATTTACATTAAAGAGTTTTCTAAAGTATTTTTTCTTCTAAGATTTTTCAAAGAGATTTATAACATGATTTTCTTCTAATTCTTTTTTTTTTTAGTTCAAAGATTTACAGCTGTTTAAGTACAGCAGTTTCAGATTCATAGTTGCGTATATTTATTTATTTTAAAGATTTACGCTAGTTTATATAGATTTACAAAAACAAAAACAAAAAAATGTTTCCGTTTACTTTATGTAAATTTTTGTTCGCGTCTGCGCGCGTAAACATTGCGAAGAGGCAGACGGCTGAATGCGTAATCATTTTTTGAAAGCGAAAGAGGTTAACGCGGGCAAAGTTTAATGTAAATCACATGTCGACCGGAAGTTGAAAGTCGGCACATGTGGGCCACGTGTGGTGCGCGGGAAACACTTTCCACGTTTCAACCAAAAAAAAAATATTCTCCTTTTTCTTCAGGAAAAACTCTTTCCTAACGGTATTTCGAGGGAGTAGGGCACCCCCCCCCCTTCTCCTAACCCCTCCGACCCCCCGACGCACCCCTTTCCCACCCCCAGCGCAGGAATTCATCCCTCCCACTTTTATTACCCCGCAACAACAAAAACCCTTCGACTATTCAAAAAAACGTTTTGAGAAAAATTATTGAAGGAAAAACTCATAAACGAATTGCCATGTTCGGTATAACGAAGTAAAGGCTAAAAGTATCAGTTTTATGAAATTTTCACTAAAGTAAAATTCTCAGTTTAGCGAAATTTTCATTTAAGTGAAATCCTCAGTTTAGAGAAATTTTCATTAAAATGAAATTATCTGAATTTAAAGAAAATTTTCATTTAAGTGAAATTCTCAGTTTAACGAAGTTTTCAATTAAGTAAAATTCTCAGTTTAGCGAAATTTCCATTAAAATGAAATTGTCAGTATTACGAAATTTTCATTCACATGAAATTATCTAAATAACGAAATTTTAATTAAAGTCAAATTCTCAGTTTAACGAAGTTTTCATTTAAGTGAAATCCTCAGTTTAGCGAAATTTTCATTAAAATGAAATTGTCAGTACAGTATTACGAAATTCTCAATTAAGTAAAATTCTCAGTTTAGCGAAATTTTCATTTAAGTGAAATTCTCAATTTAACGAAATTTTCATTGAGTAAAATCCTCAGTTTAGCGAAATTTTCATTTAAGTAAAATCCTCAGCTTAATAACGAAATTTTCATTAAATTGAAATTCTCAGTATTACGAAATTCTCTAAAATAACAGAAATTTTCAATATACCGGTATAACGAAATTATTCCGAATAAGAATTTCCTAAAGTTTGTTTACTACACAGTGAGAGTAGCAGTGTTATATTGTTTACGTTCCAAAGTGCGCGCGAACCACAATCATTAAATCAACTTCCGTTTCGACGATAAAAACACAAATTCATGAGCAAAATGTTGGATTAACCCTTCGACTGTGTGCGAAAGGGTTCGCGTTATCATGGTCAAGGATAAAGAAAAAAAATGGGCCCCTGAAAAATGCGGGTGAGTGTGGCCCCGCCCCCCATCTATATTTTTTAAACCCCGCCTACCTGGTAACTGTGCAGGCCGTAGTAGCGCTTCTGCCACTCGCTGGACACGCCCATCGGAACTACAAACATTAAAAAAAAAAAAACCTAATTAATAATGAAAACACAATTAATTAAAAATCCACAACAGCATATTGAACGTGTGCGGGCGGCTGAAGGCCTCGTCGCCAGGCAGTGTGAAGGCGGCTCGAGTCAATGTTGACTTTTGGATGCTGTATGCGGAGGAGAAACAGGTGATTTCCTTATTCCCCTCAAAGCGACCCTTGAACCACCGCCGTTCGAAATGTCGCGAGCGTATGACAAATATTTACCATCGCAACCTGTATTTCGTCTTCGTCTCCTCCCATTAAAATATGGCGGGAAGTAGCGAAATGAACCACCTTCTCGAGAAAATTGCGAAATTTCGGTGGTTTAATTCGAATTTACGCGCGTTCGGCACTGCATACTCTCATTCAACTCGATAGAGTTTAATGTTAAAGCTACGGAACGGGTTAAAGCTATGGGTATGGGTAGCAGTTTCTACCAAAAAATTAACTCACAATTTTTTTTTTTTTTTTTTTTTTGTCATAACTATGTATTCGATAAATTTCGCGGTTCGATAAAAATGGCGCGCATGAAAAATGGCGGGAAATTGATAAAATAATTACCGGTATCGATTTTGCGATGAAATTACGAAATTTTCGACGCAATTCTCGATTTTAGTTCGAATTTATACCGGCGCGGCACTCCATAGCTCCCATTGAAATTGCTGGGTGTTAATGTTAAAGTCTACGCTGCGTGTTACGCCTATGGGTATGGAGTGCAATTTCGAGCCAAAAATCAATTGAATTTAAATTATGATACGAATGACGCGATTCAAAATCACGTAGCCGGAAATAGAAATTATAATAGCGGGAAATTATGTAAAAGGAAAAGAATGAATATTTATAACGATTTTTACCAAGAAATTGCGAGAAAAAAAAAATTTCGAACAGCGTTCGATTTGGAAGTAAATTTTGGGTGGATACGGCGCTCCATACTTCCATTGAAATTGCTAGGGTTTCACGTTAAAGCTGCGGCGCGTGCTATTTCAACGGCTATGGAAGGCAATTTCCAACAAAAAGTTCACTGGCGCTCGATTATTCCATTTACTACGGGGAAAAACAAGTGGGCGGAGCTTAAAATGTCAAGACAATATTTCCTATGAAATTAACAAAATTAAGAGGTATTTTGTAAGATTATACATAGGTTTGGCAGGCCATAGTTCGCTGAAAATTCCGTTGACTTTCAATGGCAGGTGTATAAGTCAATGTTTATGGAAAGAAATCTCGGTCCAAAATCGCATCGAGTGTTTATCTGTCAACGCCGGGTCAAGTGCTTTTTCGGGCATCGGATCACTCGTCGTCCGCCATCTTGAAAACGTCATCGCTCAGTTAATTACCCCACTCTTTTTTTTATTATTTATTTATCATCGTCGAAAAGCTAATTTATGCTAATTGAGGATAAGTGAGCGAGCAAACACGTACTTATTGAATTTAGGTTAACGATGACGCCACTTCCGGTATGTACCACTCGTTTCAAGTGTGTGTACAATACCATCGAATTTAATAAATTTAAAATAAAAATTCATTCGCTTAAATAAATTTTTTTTTCCTTTCCCGCATTTAACGTTTTTATTGGTTAAAACGCTGAATCGAGGTTTGTGTCGTTGTTTACCGTTCCATTATTATTTTCAACGTATAACTCGAGGGGGAAAATGTAAATAAACAAAATGGAAACTTTTAAAAAAAAAAAAAATAAATAAACAAAAACGATAAATCGAGGTTTAAAATTTTAAGGAAAAAATTTTACCCGTATCTATCGTTTTCGTGTTCCTTTTGACATAAACGATGAATCGAGGTTATAATGATAATCAAAAACGAGGGAGTAATTTTCCCGTATTTATCGTTTTCCAGTGTAATAATTTCCGACGTAAAACGATGAATCGAGGTTATATTTCATTTACGAACGATGATAAATCTACCCGTATTTATCGTTTTTGTATTTGTTGCAATCTAAAACGATGAATCGAGGTTAAAATCTAAAATAAAAAACTAAAGGAATATATTTTCCCCGTATTTATCGTTTTAACATTCTTTTCTACACCAAACGATGAATCGAGGAACTTCCCTAAGGATTACAATCATTATATTTTTACCCGCATTAATCGTTTTCGCTTCCATTTCGATACAAAACGATGTATCGAGGAATATTTTCGCCATTAAAAATCCCTTTAATTTTTCCCCGCATCTACCGTTTTCGCTTTCTCTTCAGCACAAAACGATGAATCGAGATTTTCATCTCCATTAAAACCAAACTTAATTTTACCCGCATTCGTCATTTTCGCTTCCATTTCGATACAAAACGATGTATCGAGAAATATTTTCGCCATTAAAAACCCCCTTTAATTTTTCCCGCATCTACCGTTCTCGCCTTCTCTTCAGCACAAAACGATAAATCGAGGAATTTATCCACCATTACAACCCTTTTTAAATTTTCCCGCATTCATCGTTTTCGCGCTCATTTTGCCAAAAAACGACGAATCGAGTTTTTTTTTTCCCCACTTCCCTTCTCCCGCCAAAAAAAAAAAAAATTGTATGTTAAAAAACACATTCATTAAACCCAATTAAAAAAATAATAATAAGCAGCGGCTGTCTCGTGATTACAGACGAGCGAGGAACCACGTGACTCGATGGAAAAAGCAGATGCGCTTCGCCGTCGAAGGCGCTGGCGGGAAGAGCTTTCACGACGCTCCTTCCCACGGCGCGACCTCGCTCCATCGCCGCCAGCCTCATCGGACTCGCTCGGGAAGAGCTTTCAGCGGGGGTTAAGCCGCTCTTCCCGCACTCGCTCGCCGCCGCCGGCAACTATCGCGTCGACCGAAAAGGTGCTTTTCGGTGATTAATATTATTGTTAAGGTCCTTACCTGAGATAGGGCCGCTGTCCATCACGTAGAGCAAGTAAATCCCGAGGAAGAGGACGGCGAAGAGGAAGATGTATCCGAGGAGGCGTTGGTTGCGAGCCATCACGCCATCCGCACTCGCTTCTCCCGCCGCGTACACTGAGGGAGAGAGCGAAGGAGGGGGAACGGAGACAAGGACGCGGGGGCAGAGCCGGATCACGCCGCGGGCACCCAACCCAGGCCACCACAACACCGGGCCCATGCATTATTATGGCAATTTCTTCGCGTTGTACGAGGTAAACACTCGCGTAAATGGAGTTTTATAAAGTAAAAAAACAAAGTAAATTGAATTTAAGGATGTAAAAACTCGCGTAAAAGAAGTTTAAATATGTATCCTCCGCGTACATGGAGTTTAAAGATGCAAAAATTCGCGTAAACGGAGTTTAAGGAAATAAACATCCGCGTAAATAAAGTTAATTCTCGCGCAAATGAAATTTAAGGATGTAAAGACCCGCGTAAATAGAGTACAAAAACGAAAACACTCGCGTAAATAAAGTTTAAAGATGTAAACACTCGCGTAAATGAAGTTTAAAGATTGCAAACATTCGCGTAATCGTAGTTTAACGAAGTAAAAACTCGCGTAAATGAAGTTTTATGAAGTAAATGTTCGCGTTAATAGAGTTTAAAGATGTAACCACTCGCGTAAATAGAGTTAATTCTCGCGCAAATGAAATTCAAGGATGTAAAAACACGCGTAAATGAAGTTTAATAGCAAAAACACCCGCGTAAATGGAATTTAAAAATGTAAACATTCGCGTAAACGGAATTTGACGAAGTAAACATTCGCGTAAATGAAGTTTAGAGAAGTGAACTCTCGCGTAAATGAAGTTTTATTAAGTAAATTTTCGCGTTAATAGAGTTTAAAGATGTAACCACTCGCGTAAATGGAATTTTATACCAAAAATAATCGCGTAAATGGAGTTTGAAGATGTAAACACTCGCGTAAATAGAGTTTTATAACGAAAATAATCGCGTAAATAGAGTTTTATAACGAAAATAATCGCGTAAATGGAGTTTAAAAGTATATCTTCCGCGTAAATGGAGTTTTAAGATGTATCCACACGCGTAAATGAAGTTTTAGAATGTAAACATTCGCGTAAATAAAGATTAACAATTTAAAAAGTCGCGTAAACGGAGTTTTAAGACTTTAAATTATTGGCTTTGTGATTGATTTGCGGCCCCAATAATTAATACTTATTTCCTGCCTTGCGCAGTAAGGGTGGCTGAGGGAGAGAGAGGAGGTGAGGGGATGGGAAGGCCGGTGGGTGGGGCGTTCCATAAAGCATTGAGCTGCTCATCCCTAGTGACCTGGATTCTTCGCGCACCCACCGCTCATTTTGTGTGCCAAAAGTCACACTCTAATGTATTCTTCTTCTCATGCTAATGGTTTGTTTATTTAAATCCAACGACGCGTTCTATTTCATTATTATGACACTAACAATTATTTTTAATTGGAAGTTGATTTTCTTCTTAGAAAGAAAGAAAGAAAGAAAAAAAACATCTCGTTGATAATACAACTACAACGAGGATAATAATAATAATGTATTGGCGCCAAAACTCATCAATATTTACTTTAAATTTTTTTTTTTGAAAATTATTACCTAGTTCTTTTTTGTAATAATATTTTCGTTCTTTTTCGCTTCAATTTCGAATTTTTTCTCTTCAATTTCGAATTGTTTTCTTTGATTTCGTATTTTTTTTTCTTTTTAAATTCTAATTTTTTTTTTTAATTTCGAAAATTTTTTTTCTTTCTCTTTAATTTCGATTTTTTTTTCTTTAATTTGGTTTTTTTTTTTTTTTTTTCTGCTTTTAAACTTCAATTTTTTTTTTTTTTAATTTCGAATTTTTTTTTCTTTAATTTCGAATTTTTTTTTTTTTTTTTAATTTCGAACTTTTTTTTTCTTTAATTTCGAATTTTTTTTTTTTTTTAATTTCGAATTTTCTTCTTCTTTAATTTCATTTTTAATTTCTATTTTTTTTTCTCTTACATTTCAATTTTTTTTTTCTTAAATTCGAATTTTTTTTTTAATTTCGAATTTTTTTTTTCTTTCTCTTTAATTTCGAATTTTTTTTTCTTTAATTTGGTATATTTTTTTTTGGCTTTTAAACTTCGATTTTTTCTTTCTCTTTAATTTCGAATTTTTTTTTTCTTTAATTTGGTATATTTTTTTTTTGCTTTTAAACTTCGATTTTTTCTTTCTCTTTAATTTCGAACTTTTTTTTCTTTAATTTCTTTTTAGATTCGATTTTTTTTTTCTTTAATTTCGATTTTTTTTTTTTTTCTTAATTTCGTATTTTTTTCCCCTCTTAAACTTCGATTTTTATTGCTTTTAATTTCCTTTTTTTTTGATACTACCGTAATTCTTTTTTTTTTTTGAATTTACAATTTTTAATTTTTTTTTTTTTACAGATTTATAAATTTTCTTTTTAGATTATAAGTTTAAACAGTTCGATAATAGAGAAATATTCAAAATTTTAATATCGGGTAAATTTTGCTACGTGTAGAGCTCCATACTGGCTTTGGCTCGCTCCATCTCGTGCATCAACGAATAGAACTGAGGTAAACTCAACTCTAATTAAAATAATTAATCAATTAATGAATTAATTATGCTAATTCAATTATTATTATACCCATGTGGATATTCTCCACCTCTCCTCCTTCTCCTTTAGCCACCATCAGCTTCATCTGAATAAACGTGCTTCCCATCTTATTGCATTCGCTGCTGCACACACTCACTGCAACACAAAACAAAAAACACAACTCCCATTAACATTACGCAGAGAGCATATCTCTTTCCACCGCAGTTTTGGGGAAGTAAACTCTTCTCTTGGATGACGTTTCATGACGTATATAAACTTACGCAACTCCCGAGTTCTAATGGAGCTCAAATGGAGCATCGTAATTTTTAAAAAAATATCTATCTAGTACCTCCGAATTTCCATTCCAAATTCACCAGTCGCTGGTGAGCCACTGTGCGCGACAAAAAGTGTTTGGAAACTTGGAACCGATTATCGTCCCACTAGAAATATTTACTATTAATAACCACATTAATCACAACAACAAAAAAAAAATGTATACTTTGGCGAAGAACGCGGAGATCTTTTCCTCACTCAAACCTGCAAAAACACGGAACATTTTATAATTTACAAACTGCTTTCAATACGAAAATTGATTCGTACCTAGTTTTTCCAGCTGCGAACGAATTTGGGCGTCGCTCAAGTTTTGGTTAACTCCATCTACATATAAAATTGGGTACAAAAATCGATTACAATTCGAAAATTCCAATGTAAAGTGAATCGAACCGGCGATGATTTCCATCAGCTGTTTCAGCAGCGTTTTCACTAATTTCGCTTCCACGTTGCATTTACTAGCCAATTCTTCTGCTTTAGAAACAATGTTCTGTTCCTTATATTTATATAAATAAAAATTAAATGATACATTATTTATTAAATTATTAGCCCGAAAACAACATGAAAATTGACGCTTTACTTGACTCGGATCAACGACGCCATTCACGCTGAGCGCGACGAGTTCGTCAAAAACCTATTATAAATAATCATTAATATCACGCTTCGTACAAAATAAACTTAATTAAATTTTACGTTAATTAAGTATTTACCTCGTTATTTATTTTAGAAATTTCGTCGGACGAAATATTTCCCACAATTTCTGTCATTTTTTTTTTGGCTCGCTGAAATACGTATACGCTGAAAATGTATCGATATTCATAATTACGTCATCACAACCCGACAATATATTTAAGTTTCATATTTCGGTTAAATAAAACTTAATAAAATACTTAATTATAAATTATATTATTAATTTTAAATATTAAAATAGCGTAGTTTTTATTATTTTTACTACAATAATAAAATTCGTTTCGAACAGTATCAAATATCGATTCATTTTCAACGTAGCAGAAACGCATTCCCACCTCTCCGCGTTATTGTAAACGCGGCGCATAGCTCAGCATGAACGCGGTGGCCGCTAGAAACTTCTAACGCGTCGGTGGGTATCAATCCTGGTACCTAAAGTGTAAATAGCCATCCTTTCTATTAATGAACGCGTCTACCACGACTATTCTCACGTTAGCGTCTTCGCTTCGCCGGTTCTCTCTCTCAAAGCCAAAGAAATATCTTCGTTTCTTCTTCGTATTAAAGTTTAATTTTCGTGAACAAAATCTATTTAAGAGTTTAATTAATCAACGACGTGAGCTAATCGACATCAATTTTGGACATGTAGCAGACAATACAGGAGGTGAGCTTAATGCAGTGGTTTACACGGGTCGCGTAAACGGGCGAGTCGAGTAGGATAAACACAGCTAGTGGACCATTTTCAACGTTTAAGCGAGTTGAAATAGCCAGACGGTCGAGTTACTAGACGTGTGTAAACCCAGCGTGGTTTTGGTTACAGAAGTTGAGAGCGATGATCTCGCAACACTGTATGTGGCGCAGCTGTTTAAATTATTATAATTGTATTTTTTTTTTTTTTTATAGTTTATTACAATGTTAAAAGTGAATTATTAGATGCAGAAGCATTATAGCGACAAAATATCCTAAATGGCTTCATAAAAGCCTTACATAAGGACAATGACAACAATAGGAAGCCCTACAAAAGCCAAAGGTTTGTTTATATTATTCCTGTTTGTATAGCTTTACATTATTATTTTAAAAGTCTAATGCATTTTGTTGTTTATGAATTTTAAAAGGAAGGTGCTGCGATGAATTTATTGACAAATCAAATGAAAATGGAAAGCAGAGAGCAAGCAGAAGGTTTCAAACACCATTTTGCTTCTGCGTGTGGTGTTTCGCTGTCTTTTATTCGATTTACAGAGCTATTCAAAGTGCTCAAGGTAGGTTGTAAAAATTTTGTATTTACAGTAAATTAATTTTATCAAGCCTTAATGATTTTATACTCATATTATAACAAATAGAATTGTATCCAGGATTATCTATAGATGACTTTGAAAGTGGTTGGGAACAACTTGAATCTAGACCGAAAGATATTTCCGATTATGAATGGGCTGTATTTTCTCAATTGATGGTTGTCTACCTTCCTTGGATCGTAGTTCATGTCATCGTTACAAATTTTCTTAAACATTTCAAGCCAAATGTAAGTTTTTTTTTGATATAAATAATACTTGAAGTACAGTGGAATCCCCTTAATCGGGTACCACATCGGGACACTAGCATTTTGGGTCCTAATAACCCGGCTGGTCCGATAAAACAAACATGTTCTTTTTAATAGAAAAATGAATTTAGAAACCAATTTTTGTAAAAATGGTCAACAATGTTTGAAGAACTTATTCAATGCAATGTTAAGGAAAAAAATTGATCCAAATATTGTTAAAAAAAATCTTATTATTTTGTGCAAAAAAGGGGCTAAATTTGTAATTTTTTTCAAAACAAAAAGGCACATATGTAGCTTAAAACAGAATTATTATGGGTCCAATGAAACAGAATTTTGGTCCAAATAAGCGAATTTATTATGCATATGTGTATAGGATTTGTTTTTGTTCTTCTGGATTTGGCCCAAAAAAGTAGCTTAGAATGGAATTATTATGGGTCCAATTAAACAGAATTTTGGTCCAAATAAGTGAATTTATTATGCATATGTGTATAGGATTTGTTTTCGTTCTTCTGGATTTGGCCCAAAAAAGTAGCTTAAAACAAAATTATTATGGGTCCAATTAAACAGAATTTTGGTCCAAATAAGTGAATTTATTATGCATATGTGTATAGGATTTGTTTTCGTTCTTCTGGATTTGGCCCAAAAAAGTAGCTTAAAATGGAATTATTATGGGTCCAATTAAACAGAATTTTGGTCCAAATAAGCGAATTTATTATGCATATGTGTATAGGATTTGATTTCATTCTTTAGGATTTGGTCCAAAAATGCAGCTGGTTCACTTATCCAGTCTTACCAATTAATTTAATTTTAATTAGTCAATTTTTACTGTCCAATAGACAGCGGGGAAGACAGAGAGTCTTGAAAGGCCATAATGTCACCCCTTGTTAGTCAAAGAAGAGAAGGTAGTAAGCGGATTCCACTGTACTATGATAATATATTAATAGCACAATTTAATTATTTTCTTTTTTTTATAATTATTATTATATAGCTGTTGGTATATTTTTTTATTTTATCATCAGTTTGGTTTCTCAATGACTTGGTGGGCTTTTCTTTTACCATCTTATTATTATTTCAAATTTTTCTACTCTTCACGGTGCAAATGTTGAAGAAAAAGTGGTTGTGTTGGATCGTAAGTGGAGTATTTATTTTGTGCCTTAATTGTGAGCCAGGATCATTTCTAAAGGCGAGTTAAAAAAAAAAATATTGATATTTGGTATTTAAAAAGTTCACTTTTAGACTCATCTTTATTTTTTTTTTAATTAGAATTTTTTGGAGTTTTCTGAAAGCAGAGAAGAATATATAATGTCAGTGACTATCTCGTGGACAGTTTGTCGTTGCCTCAGCTTTTGTTTACTTCAATGTGATAAAATGCACCAAGAAGATAAATGTGAATTATTTATTCAAATGTTGGCATATGTTTTATATTTGCCATTGCTACTAACTGGACCTATAGTTTCATTCGATGATTTTCAAGCAGATGTAAGATATTATACCCTATTAGCCCGAATATATAACGTGGCCTCGAATATAACGCTAGTGTAGAGTTTTGAATAATATTTTGAGAAAAAAAAAATCTCCATATAAACTTACCTATTTGCACTGTGAGGTTAAACCCCCGAATATAACACGAGTGCTGTTTTTAGAAAACTTTTTGAAGAAAAAAAGTATGGCGTTATATTCAGGCTAATACAGTATTTGTTAAAATTGTTTTCAATAAATTTTAAAAGTGAAAAATATATTTATTTTTGCAGTTTCAAAGACATCCTTCACTTAAATGTTCCATGCATTCATTGATGAATGTTGTTCGTTATACATTTTGGTTTCTAATCAACATAGTCGTTCGTCATTACGTATATTTTTCCGCCTTAAATTATCATCCACATTTATTGGAAAAGTTGTCTACGTGGTCTCTATGTGGATTTGCATTAGGAATGTCTCAACTTTTTATGTTGAAATATGTGGTTTTGTTTGGCTTTCCATCCACAGTGGCTAAACTCGAGGGATTTAAAGCTCCTTCTAAGCCCAAGTGTGTGGCTCGAATTCATTTATATTCCGATATGTGGAAGTAAGTTTCATAATTTCATAGTTTCATAAGTTTTAATTAAAATATTATTTTATTTGCCTGTATAGATACTTTGATCATGGGTTGTACATTTTTCTAAAAAGGTCTGTTGTTTGATTTTATTATTACTGAATTATAACTGAATTTTAATTATTGTAGATTTGTTTATATTCCTGTGGTAAACAATGGCAATGGAAAATTATTCGGTGGATTTTTATGTTTTACTTTTGTTTATTTTTGGCACGGAGCTTCCAAAAGTATTTTTATTTGGACTTTATTGAATTTTCTCGGTATAACTTTGGAAAATGGTGCAAAAAGTGTCACGCAATCTAAAGTTTACAACCATTTTATTGTAAGCTGAATTAATATTATTATAATTATTATTGAATTATTAAATTTTTTTTTTCTAGAATAAATTACATCCATTTGTTGTGGAACAAATTGAAACTGGAAGCGTGGCTTTTCTTCTCATTATGTCAGCAATTTCAAATTTTTATTTCATTTGTGGTTATGAAATTGGAAATATTTTTATTAAAAGGATTCTTTTTTCAGGTAATAATTATGATTTATTTAGTTATTTTTGTTAGTTCAGTAATATTAAACTTGAGAAAAAATTATTTTTAGGCATTTTTGGTCCATTTCTCCCTATTTGGTTTATTTTAACTTGCATGTGCCATTCATCTGAAATGATTAAATTGTGGGAAACTAAGAACCATAAATTGCAAACTCATCAAAATTAAATTCATTGAAATATCTTTGTTAATAATTATTAAAATTCCATCTTATTTTTTTAAATTCTAAATGACTTTTTAGTTGGAATAAAAATTCTGTGGTAAAATTTAACACTTGTTATAAATTCATACAAAATTATTTAATGTTTCTTGTACTGAGTATTTTTGTAAACATTAAAATTACCTTCAATCATAATAATTATTGTCAATAATAAATTTTTTTTATTTTATTTTTAGTGGATTGGTGATTTTTAATTATATAATTAATTTCGTATTTTCTTTTTGCTTTTAAATTATGATTTTTTTCCCTTTAAATTTCATATTTTTTTCTCTTTAATTTCGAACTTTTTTTTTTTTCTCTTCAATTTCGAAATTTTTTTTCGTTAATTTGGAACTTTCTTTTTTTCTTCTTTAATTTCGATTTTTTTTTTTTTTAATTTAGTGCTTTTTTTTTCTCTTTAATTTCGAATTTTTTTTTCTTTAATTTATTTTTTAAATTCGATTTTTTTTTTCTCTTTAATTTCGTATTTTTTCCCTCTTAAATTTCGATTTCTTTTTCTTTTAATCTCGGTTTATTTTTTTACTAATTTCGCATTTTTTTCAAATCAAAATTCCAATTTTTTTCTTTAATTTTTTTTATCTTTTTTTAAAAAATTTCGTAATTTTCTTTACTTTCGTATATATATATTTTTTTATATTACCGTAATTTTTTTTTTTCTGAATTTACAATTTTGAATTTTTTTTTTTTTTAATTTACAATTTTTAATTATTTTTTTTTTTTGAATTTCCCTTTTTGGAGCCGATTATCCTAGACTTACTTTTCGAACGCGGCTTACCCTTGCCGTAATGTATAGCGAAATTTCCTTCCTAAGCTGAACAGCATACGCAGGTAGCCTTCAAAACCACAGTGCGGTTAATTAAAAATGTTTTTTTTTTTTTTTACCTTGAATAACGTATACGCTGAAAATGTATCGATATTCGGAATTACGTCAACATACCCAACAAAATTATTCATAATTAAAATAATGTAAATACAACTGAATAAAATAATTAACTATAGTGTCCGTAAAGATAAAGTATAGTTTTGAAAAATTAATAACTAAGTCAATTTTTAAGGAAAATGGATTTTTTT
>JAQGAZ010002807.1:0-15100 GCA_034692225.1 Polydesmus complanatus
CACCATTTTTAAGTTTTTATCTTGGCTAGTTTTTTTTTAATTGCAATTCTTTATCGTCCAGGATCTTCTCGGACACCAGGTATAATAAAAATATTTTGTGTAATTTTTTTTTTTTTTTAATTTGTTTGGTTTTTTGGTGTTTGGGCTGTTCGGATTGGAGGGGTTCTACTGTACAGTGCATTGTACAACATGTACATTCTTCAGAACAGTTACTATAATCTCGTTGCAGGGAAATTTTCAATACGAAATCTCAAAACAACGAAATTTTAAGTGCAGCTGAAATCAATGCACAACAAAATGACACCGCTTACAGTTTACTATACTCCTTACCCTTTCGATAAATAATTTCCACCCTTCTTACCTCCCCCTCCTCCCCTGTGTTATTATTGGCAGGCTTCCCACTAGTAATGATATTAATAAGCGGAACAGCTGATGTTTGTTTTTTGGAGGACGAAATAGAAAATATTTATTGTCGTTTTTTTTTACGATGTCTGCGAGGCGTACGATTTAAACTATCTGCGGGAAATTAATATTTTTAAAGGTGTCTTTCGCACTAATCAAATATTATATACCGTATTTTTTTAATCTATAAAAATAAATGCGGCGGTTTTTTTAATAATACTGTAGTAGAAAATAGATTTGGAGATTACGCGTGCAGTAAATTGGGTTAAATGAGGTAGTAGATAGTGTGGGAATTGGTTTAAAACAGTTACTGTTCAAACAATCTGTAAGAGATTTTCTAAATCTCAAGATTTACTTTCGAGTGCATTACTGGGGTATGGCATGAACGGAAGATAAGTTTTCTATCGCATCAGCGTCATCTTTACGTTTGTTAAGAAAATGTGGATTTATTTTTGAGAAAACATGAGGAGAACAAAAAATGGAAGTTAAAATAGCGACAGTTTAAGTTTCCAAAACGTCGGTTTGAAGAGTGTCGACTTTCTTCTTCAATTTCACATGTGTCAAAATATGGGGGAGATAAAAATGTTTGTTCTTTTTTAAAAAAAAATATGGCGAATATACAGACTGTATTCTAGTTAATTTAATTTTTTTTTAAAAAGGGATTTTAAAGCCGAGGCATTTTAGTATTGTCGGATCTGCTTAATATTTATCAATTTTTAAGTATGATTTGTTTACATTTTTTTTGTTTCTTTGTTAACTTTTTATTTATTTGTTTTTGTTTATTTTTTTTTACTATTTTTATTTTTTTTATGACTTTCTTTAAGTTTCACATTTTATCATTTTGATTGGTTATTTTTATTATTATTATTATTTTTTTACGGTAATGGGGGAATATTTTTTGCTTTTTTCCAAAATAAATAAATATAGTGCGGTACAAACGTTTCGTATAATATTTATTGAAACTTTATTTTTCTTACTCCGCATTTTTTTTATTATTATTATTTAATTAATGGATCGTGACGAAAAAATTTGAGAAACCAATATAAATAAACTTTAAAGGTAAAAATGTACAATAAACAAATTGAATTCTTGTAATTAGCATACTGAAAGAGCAAAAGCGGATTAAGCCAACGATTGTAGAATAGATAACTCTATTTTAGCTTGGTCCACTTCTCCATCAAACCCTGAATTAATAAGAAAATTGGACTTTTATTGTTCATCATCTTTTAACATAATTTCTCACTTAACTAGTTATGGAGAAAAAGGATTTAATTGCCGAAGGTTTCCGTTCTTAGATTCTTAATTGTTTTATCGACGTTGTTTCAAAACCAAGATGGCGGCTGACGAACCGCGAAATTACAGCGTGTCAAATTATCTGCATCATTCATTCAAAATTTAACTCGAGAATGAACGCATCCCTCGTTATTCGCGGATCGTCAAATTCCAAATAAATATCGTAAATGTCGCGTTTGGCGAAACCACGTAAACTTTTCAGTGACACCTACATATTATTACATGCACCTTATTTCTTCATCTCGATTAAGCGACTTAATCTTGATTAAAAATTATTGTTTGCAACTTAGCTAAATGAGAATAAATTTCTTCGAACAAGATTTAGTAAAAATTTCACTTTAAAACGAATCTCAAAACGAATTTTAAAAAAATAAGCTCCCGCACTATCTGCTTACAACGATTAGATATTCAGAGCTTAACGCGAAATGGCGCTGCTATGCTAGTAGCCTACCGCAGTGTGCCCCTAAGTTTAGTAGGCAAAATGAACAGAAACGCTGATTATTATTTTAGATATGATGGATTAACCAAATTGAGATTAGGGTAAATGATAATTGGGTATACACGTAATTACAAGTAGATCACTGATCAGGTACCAAAATTATGTAGGAGAGTAGCCTAGCAGGACACTATGAATTTGGGAATTGCACTTGGGCCACTCTCGATTCCTCTATTTGCGCGTGTTCTAATCAAAATGCATAAACCCATATTAAATTTATTATACGCGAACCTCTCGCGCATAACGAAACATTTGACTTTTGATGAAAGCTCGTAGAACGAGGGGTAGTGTATCGCGTTGGCCTTCGATCTCATCCAAACTTCGTTTATTCAGCTTCCAAAGCGTTGTAGTAATTGAACGATTATCGATAAAAAAAATATTTTCAGTTTATAATAAATGGTTTGATGGACGTTTCAAGGCAAACGGTAGTTTTCTTTCACTCACTCACTCTTTCACTTCGCTCGTTCAATCGCTCCCGTTCGATTTCTCTTCCAATAGATTTTTAATCAGCAATTAAATACTATTTTCATCACTCTTTTGGTGTCGGAATATTATTAAAAAAGCCATACTAAATTGTTTGACCTATTTTTTTTTTATTGGAAACACTTGTTGATCGAGGTTTTCAGCGTAGAACCGCCATCGATTTTTCCAGTTTAGTTATTCATTAACAAAAATAAATCTATTGCAGTAGATATTTAGTCTTACTCATACACTTCGCAGTAGTTTTATTTCAAATTATTTACGTGTACAGTACAGTAATAATACTGTACATGTACTGCATTACTGCATTCATTTCACAGCATTTTTTAATTTTTTTTTTCCCTCATTTTTTTAAAAAACAATTTTGAGTTTATTTTACTTTTACTTCATCTCGGCAAAAAAAAACAACAACCATCAAATGATTTATTTTATTTAAAATATTTTTAGTGGCTGCAAAAAATAATTGCTACGGTAAGAAATAAAAACATTACGAATAAAAATGCATTTTATCTTTGCAAAAAAAAGGTATTTTCTTAAAGCTAAGAATTGTGGACGTGTTGGAAGATTAAAAAAATTCCAGTAAAAATTATTTGTCATTGTTTTTATTTTAATTTATGGCGCATCATATTTTGTTATGTCAGTCATATTATAACGATGAATAGAATGTAGGTTTATAATGCAACCAATAGCCAATATTGCTCTAAAATCATATCCCTGCTACCTCCATATTAAACAGCTTTGAAAATCCTAAGTGATTTTGGTTTTAACTATCTGTACCTTTACGCCAGCATTATGAGGAAAATTTCATGGTACCATGACTGACATAACGTAATAATAAGCTAAAAAAACGTTGACAAATACCATTACTGGAAAGTGTTTTTGTATCTCCCAACATGTCAACAATCCCCATCTAAAAATTCTAATGGGCAAATGCTTTTTTTGCAAGAATTAAGGCGGCCTGGACTACATTATTTAAAAATTGTTTTATTATTTTCTTAATATTTATTAATTATTTTCTGCATGCATTAAAATAAATGTATTTATCACAGATATAAATTATTTTAGCGAAATACTGGCAATTCATTTTATTGCGTCCTTTTTAAACTATTTTTAGGGTGTGCAAGAATTTTTTTTTTTGCCGATAGTATAAAATGTAAATCTTTCTAAACTTTTGTTCTCACTTCCACAATTTTATAACCGTAATTAAAACGTATAAAAAATTTAATGACGATGGTGAGAAATGAGGTAGCGATTTTCGAACGTTTTTTTCCCTTCCGACTTACTCCAAAATTAAGTCCTTGACAAACTAATTACAAGTCCAAGTGCAATATTGAACCTTGGATAATGTTTTTTTTTTAAAAAAAAAATCAATAATTTATTGTAGTAGTAATAAATAATATAGTAATATAAATGGGGGATTGAATATAATTTTGATAAAGTTTGTGAAACAGTAATGGCCCTAAAGTACGTAGATTCTCATCTAGAACCTTTCATTCATTTTTTTTAAAAAAAAATTCGTTTCGCATATAAAATGAGATTGATTTTTGGATGACGTTATTGACATTGTTTGCTTTCATGTCTCTATTGTTTGACTTGAGTGGGCGGAGATATTATAAGCGTTCGCTGCTGTTAAAACGGAGATTGATGTTTGCGATGAGAAAAATTTCAAGGAAAACATCTTTTCAATTTACTTTGAACGTGTTTTTAACAAGTTTTTCTCGGTAAAACAAACAAAGGTAAAAAAAAAAAAAGAGTGTTTGATATTTGTAATAATTTGTCGTTTCATAAAGCAAATATTGATAACATATTTTACACTTTTTCCATTCACAGAATTAAAACCAGAAACTATCTTGCCCAGAAAATTAGAATAAAAATTCAATCTTGTACAACGTTTTCTTGAAATTTTCCATAAATGTTTAACATTATACAGTAGAACTCGCGATAACGGTATTGAAGATGAACGTATTTTCTTGAGTTTTAATAAATTTCGCAGCATCACTCAATTTCATTTTACTGAGATTTTTCCCCCCCCTTCGAATTCAGTGAGTTCTTAAATAGAAATTTATAGAGTTTTGAAGCACGAGAAAAATTTTCGCGTAAATTTCATAAAAAAAAATTTGAAGTGAAGATTTCGTTACATTGCGATCATAACTGACTCAATCAATTTTGCACGGTAACTCTTCAAAAAAAAAAGTTCAATTCGATACATGAAAAGAAAAAAGAAGAAGAAGAAAATAATAATAATAAAAAAAAAAAGGTTTGAGAAGAAAATGTGATTGTGTTTCACTCGGAAAATGTTTCATTTGTTATGACGAGAGGTTGAAACGAAGAGGAAGTTGAACTCTGATGAAACACCGTCTGGAAGCCCGCAACGAGGAACACCACTTCACCCTCGCCAAAAGAAAAATAATAAGAAAACACAAAAAAAAAAAAAAAAAAAGATGGAGAGCAAAATAATGCATTTTGAAAGAGTGGCCAAAATAATATCATACAACGTTAGAATTCATTATAACGAAATTTTTATATTTTAAGTTTAATTTTTATCAATTGCAGTGCAACGAAATAAAGCAATGATTAAATTTGCAATTATTTTTTAAGTTAAAAGTTTGGTAAAGGGCATATAAAATTGAAAAAACGCAAATGTTTAATTTTTTATGTACCCTATTTATTTAATAACCTAAAAATAATATTAATACTGAAAAAACTTTTGAGTTTTTTTTTTCAATAACACAAAATTGGAATCTTTACACAATAATTCTCAAATCATAATTCTGGAATCATAAGAAATAATTCTCAATACAGAAAATACGAAAAATATTTTTACTGTGATTTTATGGATTTTTTGGAACTGAACCCTTCATATATTATACAGCGTTATTATAACATACTGCACTCGTAGTTGTTATAGGGAAAATAATTGAAAATAAGAAGTAAGGTTGAGGTGAGGTGAGAGTCCTATAGTTGTGGCCAGCATTCGAAACTATGTCTATCGCTGTGGGTGGGTTTTTTTTCTCTCTCTCTCTCATCTCGAAATGACTAATTTTCGTTAGAATATTATTTTGCTTAAAGAAACGCCGAGTATTGTGTTGGTCGTAACGGTTTCATCCCTCATAATTAAGTTTTTCACGCTCGGAGTTCACTCTAATTGGAATTACGGGCTGCTGTTCGGAGGGAGATGGAAAGAAATGAAACGGAATAGAAGGAGAGATAGAAACGAAATGAAAGCACCGTAATAAAGGGAATTATTAACGATGGAATCTCGATCATGTTTGAGCATGCTACTTACAGCAGAAGTGTCGCAACTCAAAAAATAATAATAATAATTAATAAATAAAAGGTTTTTCGTGTTATTACCATAAAAGAATGACCAAATCACTTCTCTACAAAAAATGACGCTTGATTGTTTCTCAGGTGTTACCACGATCTCTCTATACACTTGGTGTTAATAAAAAAATCTAGTCAGCCATGATAGGATTCCGTTTTCTTTAAAAAAAAAAATTGTTTTCCGTGTGCTAAATTTAAAAATTAGCATTTTTTGAGTTAGGCCAATCTTGCCGCAATGTTGTTTTTCCATTATGTGTGTGATTTGAAGAATCATTATAATTATGGTAAAAAAAAAGTGTGCGGCTTTTATTCACCTATCTTCTCCAAAGTTATTTTTCGCGGCTCTTATTTACTTGTGACGCACATCCAACATTATCTTCTGTCCATTTTTGCATAACCTAAACAAGCTAAATTAAAGCAAACTCAACACCAAGTGTGGCTATTTGTTGCCAATCTTAGAGGTTTTACTGGCCTAACTAAGTTTTGGGGAGGATAAGTAAATAAGAGCCAAACGCTCTTTTTTTTAATGATGTTATTACATAAATCTCGTTTTTATTTTGCACCAACGAAAGCATAATATTTTTTTCTTTTAAAAGTCGATTTTAAATTAAAACGGCGAATTATTTTAATAATATAAATTTGGTACCCGCTTTTATTAGTATTATTATTATTAAAGTCGTTTTCTTTTGATACGAAAGGAATGTAACACTCTTTTTTTTTTTGTATTTCTCTTTCTTTTATTATTATGATAAAATAATGAATTTAATGAGGTGGATATTTTTTTGTCCACAGGTGGCGCAACACACCTTTTGCCAACAGTTTTTTTTTATTTTTATTATTATTATTTTTTATTCCACATCGATTATTAGAAGGTCGTTTTCATACTGTGAACCTGATAATAGACATCGAGAGACAGAGAGACATTAGAAATATTTTTTATTGTTATTGCTAAATCTTGTCCGTTTTTATTTCATCGCCAACTTAATATTCCGTTTTGACGTTTTAATGGCGAGTGCGGGCAGCAGCGTCGTTCTAACAAAAATCAAATCTAAACAAACCTTGTACATGTAACTCGCTTTGAACCGTTTAACTCGCTAATTTATTTGCGCTGTTTCATGTTTAATAAATCTACGAACTTTTATGTAAATCTTCAAACGAAGTTAAAGTGGGGGCTTTGTGCGATGTTTACACTTTAAAAGTTCTAGAAATGAATTTTCTAGAAGTTTAAGAGGGTTTTTTTTAAGTTTTTTCTGGTCTTGTGACGTTGCAAAATGATTAATAGTGCTTATTATGGTTGTTTTTAGACTGGATTTTAAATATGTCTGTAAACGATTAAACAATTTTTTTAGTTTTTTTTTTTTTTTGCCAATAATTTACGGTATTATTGGAAGAGAAATAATTGATTTGACAAGTTATAGAAATCAAGCCATGATTTTAAAACATATTTTTTTTTTATAATTGTGGAACCATTTCCATTTTATTACATGTATCAATATTTAAATTCCAGAATTCGAATTTTTTTTTTTTTTTTTGAAAATTTATTTTTATGTTTTTATTAAGAATATGAATTAACGATTGAAAGCATCTCGAGAGATAAAAATCACAGAAAAGGTAGAATAGGAAATTACCGTATAAAGAGAATTGATGGAATGAATTAATAGAAACTGACGAAAGAAAAAATAGGGGGAAAAAAACTAAAAACAGCAGAAAAGATTGTAATGAAAAATAAAAAATGGCAAAAATAAATAAAAACTAATCAAAGCGATTAAAAATGATGTTAAAAAAAAGTAATATATGAGAAATTAAAAACCACAAAAAATTAGAAGAAAAAAATTAGAAATACCGGTAGCTGAAAATAAAAGAGCGTAGAATTGAAAATTGCAGAAAATTAAGTGTAAAATTTTAAAGAAAGCAAAAAAATAAAGTGAGAAACTATTAAAAACAGCAAAAAATAAAGAGTAAAAAAAGTAAAAATAACAGAAAACTAATGTACAGTAGTGGGATACTGTATTAGAGTAAAAAAAATTAAAAGCGAGAAATCAAAAATTACAGAAATTAATGTTTAAGAAATTAAAAACGGCGTAAAATAAAGATGTAAAAGTAGCAGAAAATAAAAATGGAAATCAAAGCCAATAATAAAATAACCGAGCATTAAATCCCATTATTTTTAATTGGTTCTAGAATTTTCTTCCAAGTGTAAACGCAGCTTTGAAAAGAATTTTGATAAAAAGAAAGGCGAACGATTAATTTCCGCGCAAATCAAGGTAAACATCATCAAACAAGTTGAGCCGTGTCACCAAAATACAACTTTTTTTTTTTTATTATTATTATTATTTCTCTAATGTTTATTGTTAAGAACGAAAGAAGAAAAAAAAGGTGAACTTTTTCTTCACGTTTTAAATTTAATTATTGATTTATTATCTAGAAGGAAGAGATTGGGTGAAAAACTGTCGGTGACGATAGAGGTCGCTTACTTTAGACTTTTACAGCCTGCGCATTAACGAGAATGCGTTGGCTCCATTGCGCTCAGTTGCGCTTCGTTGGTTGAGAGAGAGCGTAGGTGGAGCGCAACTCTCAGTCGGTGTTTATTCCTCTCTGTTGGTGGACGTATGCGAGTTTTTTGTCTTCTCGAAACATGTTGACACGGAAAGTTATTTTACGTTCACATTTTTTTTTGGATAAATTAATGAATTCTTCTCATCCATCTCGTTTCATTTTGTGTGTTAATCAGTTTGTGGAATCGGCTTACGGAGTATGAATTTCGGCGTTGGGAGGACGCGAATGGATGATCCGTCCGCATCGCGTGGCATCAAACGCCGCAGACAAAACTTGTCGAGTGCCGCGCTCTTTACTTTTTGTTAAGAATAAGAGTAAACCCCCAAATTTTGTGGATAAAAACTTGGAAGAAAGAAAGAAAGAAAATTATGGATTTTTAAACGACGCAGAAGTTATTATTTCTTTTGAGATATAATTTTAGGTAACTATTATTATTGTAATTCTTGTTTGGAAAAAGTTTATCCAAACTTTTTGAGTCATTCAAAGTTAGTCACATTTGAACGTTGATCAATGTAAAATTGACGAAGTTAATATGACCAAACGCAATTTTTTATATTATTAATAATAATTATTAGAATGTTAAATTTTAATATTTTGAGCTTATTTATTAGATGTTTTTAATTTATTGTAAATGTGGACACTTCATAAAGTATGCGAATACTTGGGTTACGTTAATAATTTATTCGAATTAATTGAATATTCAGACACGCGTTCCAGTTGGGATTTGAAAAACAAAAACATTTCGTTGCACATGTACATTTACATGCACAGTATTGACAATTTCGTAAGGTCTAAGTGGATTTTTTTATCGTCTTAATAATTTGTAGAGTGGAAAAATCAATTTTTTTTTTTTTTTTGATAAAATTAATATTGTAATTCTGCGCATGCGCATTTTTCTTAAAATTTCTTTTAAACTTTGATTCCGTTTCACTAGTTTAAAGGACATTTAATCTCATTTTGAAAAGCTTCTTTTTGCTTCTTACTAAAACTTTTGAATCAAAATGAAGCATGCATAATTATCTAGGTTAAGAAATCTGAAGGGAACTCGATGATCTTTGTTTATTGATCTCAGTTTGTTGAACTTTGACTCGATCTAATCCATGTGGGTGCTTTCAAAAAAAAAAAAAAAAAACTGGTTTAAGTTTCGATCTTGTTCTTGAAAGATTATTTGATTAAATTTTATTTAGAGGATAATAATTTTAATCTCGTTTAATGAAAACTATATTTCGGGCGCCAGTAAAGCTGTTTTAATCTAGATGAAGGGAGTAGCGGTGGCAACGGTCTGCGGTGGTGTACTTTGGAAGCTGTTAGATCGGCTGCTGATAAAGAGTCTGAAGATATCAAATGTTATGTGTTAGGAACAGCGATAAATGCAAACATAATAAACAAGAAAATAATAATAAAAAAAAAACTGTTGGTTGACAGTTGTCGTAAAATGACCTCGGAAGAGATTTACGAGTTTGTTAGCTTTGAGATCGACGATTAGAGAAGCGTGGCAAAAAGAGTCTTTTCAATGCGAACAAATTTATTTGAAAAATTAGACACCTATTAGGGCTATTATTTCGTTAGGGCTATTAACTCCCTTTGTTTATTTTAATCATTATCCACCACTCTTTTATTTATGAGCTTTTTTTTTGTTAAAGGAGAGAAAGAGAGAGGTGTTTGTATAGACAAAAGGGGCTTAACAGATAGGTGTTCCAGAAACGTTCGAAAATATTTGGTTGCTACCCGGTTATCTAGTTTTTAGTTAATCCTCGTTTGGCGCTGGTCTAAATTTGCTAAACCGGATGACTAACCTAGGTGTTTTTTGCTAAAAGAAACGACTATAGGCCCAAGCAGACGAATTTGTTACTTTGCCCATGCGCGCACACATTTTTTTTTTTATTATTATTATTTTAAAAAAATAGTTTGTGTTGATCTTGACTTTAAAATTAATTTTAAATTGCTTAATCTAGATTAGAAAATTTGGTGGCAGCGGAGTATTTTTAATCCATGAGAGGGAACTTGGTTTATAAAATGTTCTATGGGTAAAAAAAAAACTTAAAAATACGTTTATTATTTTTTAAGGAAGTTGTAAACAAGAATTTATTTTGGTTCAGCAGAGATTTTATTTAATGTTTAATTCAGCAAAATAATTATACACGTTGTTAAAAGTTTGTTAGTTTCGTTTAATTAGCGATTTAATTTGAAATAATTATGGTGAAAAAAATTGATTGTAAACAATTAATTATTGAGTGTAAAGAAAATGAAACGTTGAACGAAAATCAACGAGACTAGCAAAAATAACTTCCTTAAACTACCGTAATTAATAAAGTTAAGCCGAAAAAAAAAGAAAAAAGTTGCGCGGAGAGTGTTAAAGAGGCGACCTGGTTTTTGTGTGGGCGGGGGTGGACGTACCTTCGTTGCTGCTGAGAAAACGTCGGTAAAGTTGAAAAGATAAGATTGCGAGAATCGGCAGCAGACAGAGAGAGATGTTAGTCATCTGTTACAAGTGATAGCAAGAAAAGTGTTGTTGAGGTGAGAAAATCAATACCAAACCAAAATTAATAGCTTTTTCATCAACTCAAACACATTATTTTCACTTTATTTCAAAGCTTACCTCAATTCATTCTTTTATTTTGTTTATGCAACACGCTTTATTTACGGTATATGGCTCTTGATGGCAGGATTAATTATGCAAAAAATAATTAATTTGTGAAATTTAGGCACATTTTTAATTAATGAATTATTATTTAATAGCGTTTGACGGAGATGGTAAACTTATGAAACTCCATTATTTTATGTAGTGGATACAGTAAAGTTGATAAAGCTCCCTTTAGTGGAATGGGAAGCGGAGAAATCTTTCGCATTAGCTTTTTGGGCAAACATGGTAAGGTTGATACAACTATCCCATAGCGTTTAGCGGATACGGTGAAAACTTTTGCCATAGCGTTTAATGGATAAGGTGAGCATGTAGCATTTGGATGATGAGTGTGTCGGGTGAATTGGATGCGGTTGAATGTTTTTTTGTTCCAAGTGATAAATGTGAGTATGTTAGCGTGAAAGTTTTCTCAGCGCTTGAAACATAAATAACTTTATTAGATATGCTTAAAAAAGTGGTTTATTTATTATTAAAAGTTAAATAATAAAATGGATAATGCGAGTGTAGAAAGAAAAAAAAATTGCCGTAATTAATTTCGGGTTGTTGTATACTGTACGGTATTAAAAAAATAAACCTGCATTGAGATTAAAAATCTTTCCAGCTGCCTCTACCGCAAAGAAATTTTGAGTTTTAATTAAAAGTCTGAAAAAAAAAAAAAATTTAAAGTTAAATAGGAAAAGTTAATTTAAAATAATTCCGAAAAAGCGATAATTATCGTATCTTAAATAATTATATTTTAGTTCCGAGTTAATAAAATATTAGGTAAATACTAAATAAATATTAGCGATTTAAAAATAGCAAAAATAAAGCTAAATAAATACATAAAAATGGGATTGAGAGTGGGGTGAAATGTTAAAAATAATTTTGAATGAATTGAAATGCGAATGTGGGATGTTTTTAACAAACGAGTTTCCCATGCAAATTTACATTTTATTTTAACGATGGCAATTAGTAAAATTAACATAATAAAATATCCATTAAAAGAGTTTGACGCACCTGAAAAAATGGGTATGACAAAAAACAAAGTCAAAATTCTGGCGTTATTTAAAAACGAAACAAAGCATTAGGAACAAAATGTCCGTTTATTATTCTTCGTGTACATTGCTCTTGCATGTAATTAGTGTTGCGCGGGGAAAACCATAAATCACTGTAACGAAGAGCGTACCGTGACCAGACTAGCAAAAAATTTTTTTTGTAAAACAAATGATTTTAACGGCTGCGAACAAAATGAAGACACTTATTGGAGATTAAGAATTCCGTAGGTTACTTCGTCATTTAGTTTCATAATTGTAATGTGCCGTTCTGCAATAATTTTAATCCGTAATAATTATTATTTCTCTTTTTAAGTTAATCGCGCGTTAATATTTAGCTTGTTTATTTGAATGTACAGTATTTTGTATCTAAAGTACTTTTTTTAAGGACCTTAAATCACGTCGTTGTAATATATGTGATGTGATTTTGACGTCATGGTTAAGCTTTTTACGCATAATCAAAACGTCTGGCTCAGACGACTAGATAATTATGACTATAAAAGGGAGGAAGCTTAAAATGTACTTTTATTTTAGCTTTAAAAATCTTAATAATAACGTCAAAATGATATCTAATAATTATGTAACGCTGTGTTTTAAGAGCTTTAAAAAATGGGTGTTGCGCAAACTCTTTTATTATATAAAATCTCTTCTTTAAGAATCTATTTATTGCACTTTTGCTCCAGGGCAATAAGTTAATAGTAAACAAGTTTAAAAGAATAGTAGATAATTTGCAGGGAATCTGTTGAGACTGCGTATGCGTAATCACTCGCTAAAAAAAATATGAGCATAAATTACTTTCCCTAATTAGATTTGGTTGTCGCCGGATTTTTTAAAATTAGATTAGTGTACTTGCCCGGTAGTCTTGATTTGAAGTTTAAATGCAAAAAAGAAATATTTTTACTACGAGCGATTAAAACTACTGTACTGTATTAAAAGCGTCGTTCCAAGGACCTCACTGTAAGACACGTTATTGCACCCGATTAATCCAATCACCACTGTATGAAGATTTTTTTTAAAAAGTTAGTGTGAGGCAATTAATTATGAGCAATTACGGAATTCATTAATATCTGACATTTTTATTTGATTATCAAATTTTAAATGTACAGCTCGTTAGATAAGGAAATAAAGAGTTTGCCTTTTTTTTTTAATTTTGTTTCCTTATGATTTCCGGCCACAATAATAATAATTGGTGACGAGTGGTTCTCTCTAGTGATTAAATAAGCGCTCTTATGATCCCTCTTAAATTAAGAAATACATTACGGTATCTTTCTTTTTAAGAATTGTAAGGGCAAATCAGAATGCTTGTTTTGATTTGCTACTGAACCGGAAGCGACATAAAAAAAAGTCAGAAAACACCTTTTTTTGTTATAAGATATTTTTATAAAATTGGGCTAAATTTAGTGCAAAAAACATTTCGGGAAAATCTGTATAGACCAATACTACTGTAAATGGGTGTACTGTAAATGGATGCCTATTATTGTATAATAATAATTATTATATATTACGGACGTATCGACTTTGAATACAAATCCATCAATCGCTTTCATATTATATTGTATGGATTTTAGTTTACTCGGTTATAACGACATAAATAATTGTTCAGTTCTTTCGATGTCGTTATAACTAAAATTTTATGTCATCATAATACACTTCTGAAAAGTTTATCAATCATTAGTTTTTAGTCAATAATTATTATTTATTGGCTAAAAAGTGACGTCAAAATGACATCACTGGTTATAAAGATAAAATTAAAAAAAGGCGCAGACTTATAAAGTCGTGTAAAACACGTAACTTGGAGGAAATGTTTGATAAAAAATGAATTTTTTATTTTTGTTTTTTTCTCGAAAAACTAATGATTTACAACTGTAAGGAAGTTGTAACATCGGTACCAGCCGACTTTATTCCTCCCTCCCCCTCGTTCTTTCAGCCCCACCCAGTCCGACTGGGGGTAGGGTTTTAGTTTGTTTTATCACTGAGATTTAGTTTAGATGAGTGATGGCGATTTGCTCATCCGGAACGAAAAACATTTATTTTTTGTCGTTGTTAAAAGTTTGGTAACATTGTTTTTTTTTTTTTTTTTTTACGATTATTATTATTAATGTTTGAAGAGCATTTGTTTCTCAGAAGCGAGCTTATAATAAATTCCAATTAAGAGAAAACATTTAAAATAATTTTTTGAGTTACGTTTTTGGTTTGTATTTATTTTTCTTACAAAACATTAATTTTTTAAAATCTGGTTTTATTCCCCGAATCATTAATTATTTATGGACTCAAAACATTTGATTTTTTTGTTCTTTTTTTCTCCATTTTAATAAGAATTGTCTGCCGTCCAATGATCTATAGATCCTTAGAATCCTCGTTTTGCACTGATATTGGTTTGATAAACTTTCCGAACATGGCCAATTAGTGAGTTTGCGCATGCTCACACTTTTTAAATTTTTTTTTGTTTGATCTTGTTATTGGAAGTGGTTTTATTAAATCTGGTTTGCGGAAATTTTATATCGTTAAGTAAAATTTTTTTGTTTTAGATTAATAAATTTGGTAGCTTTTGTCAGTACAACGAAATGTTTTTCTAAATCCTAACATAACAATCAATAACATTTACGATAAAAAACCGAATAGTTTTTGATATTTTTCTTTAAAAAAAAAATTGTGTTTCGTTATTTTTAAAATTTTTAATAAATTTACTATTATATTTTTCATTTTAATTAATTTTTTGCTAAAACGAATCGATTATTTGGTTTCGCAATTACGTAATAGAAAGAGGTGAGAGAATTAATAAAGCGAATTTTAAGTAATGTACACCTAAACCTCGCTTAACGCGGTACCTGCATAACGCGTTTTCGATTTAACGCGGTCTACAAATTGTGACTACCC